>VYZQ01055020.1:0-48701 GCA_013400655.1 Mystacornis crossleyi
CAATTCTGGGATTCTGTGAGCTCCGGCTTGGCTTTGTGGCCCAGTGAGCCAAAACACCAGAGGAGGTTTAATTGCAGCCTGTGTATGGCTTGGTGGGAATGAGGGCAGCAAATGACATTCACAGCTCACTCAGGCCTTCATCCCTGTTCTCTTCAGCTTTCCCAGACATCTGTTTCTGGCCTGGAGTAGCTCACTGTGCTTGTCTTAACAACGGCTCGTTGATTTGGGTAAGTTTATCTGGGCTGGGGAACAAAGAGAACCCTTTCAAGACATTTCACCTTTCTCCCTCTCTCCACCATCAAAACGTCCAATAAAGTTTTTCATTAACCTTAAGACTTCTTCAGAACGAGAACAAATTTCCTTGGAAATGCAGCTGAAAGGAACAAACAGCATCTGCTGTGCAAATATTAAATGCGGGCAGGAGATGAATAGACTTATCTGCTTTATCATGATTAGCCACATCTCTGCCTTGTAATTTTGGCCTATCACTCAAAAGAAACTGTAATCAGGATGTAATACATCCTATTGGCAAATTAGAGCCGTGCAGCTGTTGGAGGCAGCAGCTGAGCCCTTCGGCAATTTAAACTAGGTTTTATTACACCAGGGCAGGGCTCCAATAAGTATATTAGCGACATGATTTAAAAATAATAAGAGTTGAATCTTGTCCCACTGAAGTTCATCCCGACGTCGGTTTTGGTGGGAAGCTGTGTTTTGCCAAGATCAGGAATCCAGGAGGTCTCGGGGGTGTCCTCAGCAGAGTGAGACTGTGAGAGCAAAGGAGCTGTGGTGAGATCAGCCCTAAGCAAAGGTGTGAACGCTGCCTTCTCACTGGCGTTTCTGAGTTACTACACGCCAGGGAAAGTTTCATGTGAGGAAATTTAGATGAAGTCTGACTGCATTAGACAGGGCTCAGACAAGATGTAAAGTGTGCTGTGGCAAAGTGTGGATTTTCAGCTCTCTTCTTGGATGTAGCAGCGAAGGGTGTGTCACCATAACAAAGAGCACCAGAAGTGGGTTTAACTCAAAATGTCAATGTTTCAATTTTGCTGAGTTCCAAACCAAAATAAAAGTCTTGAGAGCAAAAATCCTGCAAAACTCCCTTAAGTTTTATGCAAAAATTACAGTATTTTTTCAGAAAAAGAACCGTAACTGTTGGTCATAAAATAGATTCCTGTTATAAAGTCACAAATTATTCTGTGGGCTATTAGAAACACCTTGGAAGAGTGGAGAGAAGCACTGTTCTCTTGTCTAGATGCACAGTGACTCCTGTCTATTTTGCACTGGCAGGGTTTCAGTGCCCATATCTATGTGTCACTATTCCCTGTACTACCCGGAGAAGCAGCTGTTTCCCATATCCGTGTGCTGGCTATCACCAGATACCACCTTCTCTTTCAGAATTATTTGCCTTTTTTCCCCTAACACTTTTAGTTCAGTTGGAATGAGAGGGCTGATGAAAAACTTTTCGGGCTGAATCCCAAAATTAGTTTTTAACTCAGAAATCAGCACTATCCTTCCCTTTTAAGCTGTTTTCCAGGAAGCGTCTCGCATCTGGCTGCATTTTCCTTCTAAAACACAAACTTCTTAGAGAATCCAACTTCTGGATTCTCACCAGGTTAATATGGATACAGCTATGGAGTGATTTGATGGGGAATCTCAATTGTGATCTCTCCAGAGCAGTCAGTTTATCTCACATCAGAGCTGTAAATCAGATATGCTACAACATTTATTATCTTTATCTTCCTTATTTAAGAGCTTGAACCTGTCAGATGAAACCATAAATCTGCTCCTTGCATCGAGCCTCTTAATATTCCAGTGGATGTTTTTTTCCGAAAACTCTCTGCCAACATTTCATTTTCCTCTCATACTGACACTTAATGCCTTAAGTGCTTGGAAAGATAAACACTGGCTTTAAGCAGTCCAATCTCATGATCAGTTTATCTGAGGATTATTACACGGGTGCACGGAGGAGTCAGTCATAAACTGAACACTTTTTGCCCTGGCTGCTGATTTAATTGCAGTGAATGGGGTGGAATATTCTGAGAATCACTGACCTGGGACGTAGAGGAGATTCAACTCACAATTCTATCCAGTTAAAACCTACGTGGGTGGGGCACCAGGCTGTAACTGGGACCCAGGCTGGGGGTGAGGAGAGAAGATGAATTTTACTGGGAGCTGAACTGGTGTCTTGCAGCTGGGAACAGCAGGACAGACCAAGAATCAGTGACAAAAGGCTGAAGACAGATTAACTGAAACAACAAAATAGACACAAACCTTTTATAAGGGTAGGTGATTAACCTCTGGAAGAAATAAAACAATTGCCTGATTTACCTTTTCACTACAACTCAAAGCAAGAACTCTCTTCAGCAGATGCTTGAATGAAACACCAACAATTGGATTTAACAAACGGGAAATACGATTGTCTGCAGTGCACAGATGATTAGATTTGATCTCAGCTCCCTTATGAACTTTAAGCATTTTCCCTGTTTCAGGGACAATAACACAAGAGATGATTCAAAGTGCATTTTCACAGAGCTCAGATGCAATTTCAGTGGCAAGGCAGAAGTTGAGCAAGGTCTGCTCCAGTCCGGGCAAACAGCTGGAATAGAAATGTCTTAAAGTGTTAGAGGGACCCAAAGGCAGAAGTCATCTCTCAGAGCCATAGGATTCTCAGCCTTAAATAAGGATACACAAGCCTTTGTTTGCTGTAGTGCTCCTTCTCCTTTTCAGCCCCATTTGGAATAGATTAAGCTGTCTGAAGTAGGGTTTATGGTTTGTGCCAAATGCTACTTTCAGCACGGCCAGAAAAGCTGAAGTCTTCCAGTGGGAAGAGCATTTTAGAACTGATGTGGTATTAAATCAAACCAGTACAAGCTCATCCCCTTGAGTGTAAACCAGGCAAGAAACCAAGAAAGTTTGATTTTAGTGCACGTTGGACCGAAATTTAGAAAAGAGTCCGCAGGGTGTGCTGGGAAAGAGCTGTGGCCGAAATGTAAGATTAAAACGAGGTATGGAACTGGTCAGTGGCCCCCAGCTCTGCCCTCCTGGCACGTGCTGCACCCCAGACAAACAGCTCAGAACCTGCTTGCACATCTCTGAGTGTTCCTCTCGGCACAACAATAGAAACTGAAAGTCTCTGAACAGGATAAAGAGCAAGAAATAAAAAAAAAAATCCTTCAGTTAACTGAGGCACAAAACAGAGCAGCCACTCCAGTGAGTGCAGAGCTGGTGAGGGGTTCTGGTTACACTCCACAGACTGGGACCCTGTCCTCAAGGCAGGAGGGCACAACGCTCAAAAAGTGAAGTAAAAGCAGGGAAATGTTCACTGAATTTTCTGACTTTCCCATTCAAGGCTTTAAACTGTTCTCAGCAAGCTGATCTGTGTTTGCAGAAAGAGTGAGAGTTACTTACCCATCCCTCGGGCGGGGGAGGAGGTGCTCACTGGCTGCTCTGCATGGCAAATCCTGTGCAAAATGATAACGAATAAATATCAAACTAAGGCCAGAAGAGTCCAGTCAGGGCAACTGCCAATTAATTATTGCCCCGGTGGTGCAACTATCCCCAATATCAACGCACAGCTCTCAGCTTGCCATTCCACAAGGATATATTTTGGTGAGTTTGAAATCTGCTGCATGGGGCAAGTGCCCATTCTGCTTTCACCAGCTTGCAAACACCCCACGCAGGCCAAAATCCTGCTGGGTTTAGCTTTATTGGAAATGTAAATCACAACAAACAACAGAACAGCTTTCACTGTAAACTTCCTTTCCAGGCTTAACTGTTCCCAGGGTTGCTCCCTGGTGACATTTCCGTGCCAGTCTGACACTTCTTTCTTTTATTTGGTTGCAACTTGTAAATCCGACCTGCAGGAGCGATCCAGCAATAATAATATTGTTCCTTTCTGCTGGGTTCAGGATTTGAACTGAGCACAGCTCTGCCTTTCCGAGCAGGCTGTCAGAGTTACTACCCGGTTACAGCTCTTCTCAAATATACACAAATCATTCTTCCAAATTCAGATTATAGTACGTTATTTCTACCAACAGATGTCAAGGCAAGAACACACTGGACTGCTTCCTGAAAACTGGTACTAATTTCAGTTTGGGAGTACATTCTCCTAATGAAAAACACGTCAGAGACGAGGATGTTTTCAAAGCAACTGGTTCTGGCATGTTAGACTTTGAAAATAAAAATATGCTTTTCTGTATCCTAGAAGAATTGCTAAACAAATTCACACATACTTGGGAAAACAAAAGATCTTCTCGTATGTGTGTGAAAATTGACCCATTGCTGGAGCAAGAAATTCAAGCTAACAAACAAATCTGCAATGAGGACACATCATTTGGGGACTTCTTTACTATGTAGATCCTCTGGCCATTCATAGCTGTGATTTTTGGAATTCTTTGCTTTTGAAAGGTTCTTTGTCAGTGAAATGTGGCCTAGATGGAATCGGGGGGCTGGGATAGAAACAGAGCCCACTTTCTCATTAAACAGAGCACTTCTCGTGTTCTAAGCATGACAGACCAGTACAAATCATAGATAGGCCTGGAATTCAGTATTTGAATCCACAGCCAGATCTGCCCTTCCACTCTGTTTCAAGGGAAAGGAGGAAAAGACACCCACAGTTTATGTTCAGAGCTCAGTGGGTGCTAAGAGGGGACAGAGAACTCCCCCTCAGCAGCCTGGAGTACGATGCTGATTCGGGCATGAGATGGACTCGGGATAAACCTCCACGGAGCCCCGAAAATTCCTGAGGGGCAGGAGAGTACCCAGATTCTCCCAGGAACCTCTGGTATTTTCCAGGACAGAACTGCAGAACTCTTGTCTGTCTCCTCGCACACTCACAGCTTCCCTGTGGCTGGGCACGCTGCAGGTTGCTGCAGTGATTAATTAATGTGCCTCTGCAAATTACTTCGTGCAAGGCAATTACAGCAACATCTCCTGTGCTGGTGTCATCTGAGATAAGCTCTGTTACCCCAGGACTGAAATTGTACCTCACTCTTCTCTTCTACAGAAAAACTTTTTCCCTCCGCCGGGCTTTCCTGGCCAGATTGTGTTTCAACAGTTACAAATGTGGTGTGGTGAAAGCATCACCAAAGAAAATGTCTCATAAATAGTAATAGGGTGCTATGTTACCCTCTCACTCTCCCAGAGTGAAAGATTATTTCATTTCAACAATGAAGTGCAGAAAAAATGATAAAAACCCTTTATTACGGGTCATCTGCTCCTTCTCTCTGTTCCTGTTGATTAAGCAGAGAGGAGAATAGACTCAGAACTGTGATTTTTTTTTTTTGTTGTGCGTTCATAGCTTTATGTTGGATTCAACAACATGAATTATTACTGAGCTACATCTGTTAGAGAACACTGTCCAGGTAAAATCAGCTTCTACTGGCTCCTGTTCAGATGAAATCAATAGGTTTTTTGCCATCATTTTTATAGGCCCAGATATTGCTGTAAAATGTAAGAGTAAAATATTTGGACAGGCAGACACATATGATGTGTCTGTGCAAACTGGAGCCAAAGCTTTCCAGCCTCCAGCGAGATGGTGTTCTTAATTAAGTACAAAAAGGAAGGATAATTTGATTCAGAAATAACATTATCTCTCCTCCACCTCCCCTCACACCAGAAGGTGCATTTGGTTTCACCATCATAAATCAAAAGCACAGAGCATCAAAGATCCGTGTTCATGCTGCGGAGCTCCCCTGCTGTGCTGCTAAAAACAAGCTCAGATGACTCTGGAGCACAGGCCAGGTGTCCTGGACTGGCTTTCAAGCAGTGAGTGCTGCAGAAGGGGTGGCTGGAGCTTGGGCAGCATCCTAGGGCTCTGTTAAATGGAAATGGTGTTCCTCAGCAAGGCCACCCGGCCAGGATGTCCAAGTTGGTGAGCTCAGGAAGAAATGATCCCTAAAAGGGAAGAAATGATCCCTACAAGGGATGTATTCCACTGCTCTGCCACTGGCAGCTTCGTCACTGCAGAGTGGTTGCATTTCTACCCCTTTTCTGTGGGACAGTTTGATATTAACTTCAGGCTTAATGTTGACAAAGGGCCACCCCCACTGGTGGGTTGCTCTGTACCTGCAATCTCCTCTTTGATGGAGCTCCTTGAACAGTATCCTACACGAGGAAGCCATTTTTGAGGTTAATTAAGAATGCAGAAGTGATGATGGTTTTTGTTTTCTTCAGTCATCAGTCTTTGCCTGGGAAAGGCTTTGGAGAAAAGCAGCGTTTTGTGTATTTGCTGGCTCCCCAGTGATGAAGGAGAGGACATACAGAGTTCCTGTACCTCCTGTGCACCTGCACGTCCCACTGCACCAGAGGACCAATGATGGCACAGGCTGGATCACCTTCCTGTCCGGCTTTTCTTCCCTCTGGCTCACACATGGACCAGGGGAGAGAGGCAGCTGAGTTCAGAGGACACCAGCAGAGCCTCTAAATTAGCATTTAACTGTTCCCTGGGCTGAATGCTTGTGATAATCCCTTTGGACATTGATATGGTTAGGGATCACTTAGGGATCCCCAACTGTTCAAGACATGTGAAAACAAAAGTTCTCCACACAGTTCCTCAAAATGAACTCCTTGTTGAGGAGCGCATTCTTTGGGAATTCTTCCACAACCAGTGTGTGTTTTGAGTGGAAGACACAGAAATGCTTCCATGTGAGGCAGCCTGACAAAGAAACTGAAAAAGAAAAACTGCCTCCAAAAGCAGAGATGATAAAACAGAGGATGAAAAGAAATTTGGTTACAAAGATAAAATCTTTAGAAGGCTTTTGGAAACACAGGTGAGGAGAGGAAATTATTTGGAGTTGACTAGAGTATTTCTAGTGAGAAAATTAATTCAATATCCACAATTGTCTGTGTCTCCAACACACTGGGACATTTCACATTAACAGTTATGAACAGACATGTATTTTCTCCCTCCCTGAAGCATTTTCCCTCTTCTATTTTCAGGGCCCTCTGGAGTGCTCAGATAACCCCCCTCTGTAAGTCAATCCCAGCAGGAGACTATTTAATAAGACTCTTTTTAAGATAAAATATTGCTATAAAGGTGGAAATAACACAGTACCTGCAGTCCTTTTGAAAAAAAGCAGAACAAGAGAATTTCGATGTGGAAAACCCCTTTTTGATCATTCCAGTCCCTTTCTCTTTACTGCAGGACACAGGAGTGTCAGAGGTATGTGAAACATGATTATGGCAATCCCTGAGACTCATCTGGAGACCCCTGAATTTCATTATTCTGTTCCACACCATTCCCACTGACCCTGTAGTGTCCTTGTGCCTACTCCGACCTGTCTGAGGGTGGTGTCAACTTCATTTGGTCGCTAAAGGACCTCAGCAAGAGCTGGAGCCCGTGCTACAGCTCCTCTGTTTGCCTTTCTGCACCTCTCAAAGGCAATGACAAGGGGAAGGAACAGAGGAACCAACTTTGTCTGCTCCAGTTTAACAGAAAATCCTCTCTTGGTGTCTCCTCACATGTCTAAATACACTCCTCTCCTGAGTGGGCCTGAATGGAACATAAAATCCCACTCTGGTAGGGGCTTTCATTTCATTCTGCGCCATGGAGAATTGTCCTTGTTCACGTAAGGCCCTTGGGTCACTGAGCCAGTAATTTATTTGCCGTGTTGGTCTTGGGCATGTTCTCTCCAGCCTCCAGAATTTATATCTTTAAAAGCCTGGAAGAAACGCTGTGACACCTTCCCTCAGCAGGAGTTAATTTCTGGCCTTTGAGGGATCTGAGCACCCAGCTTGTGCTGGTGTGTGCCTGGGGAAACCGGGGATGCTGGGCCCTCCTGAGCCTGGTTCTGCTGCCCCTCTCTCTCCATCGAGGAGACACCTCAGCCCCCCAGCTGAGCACTCTGTGTCAGAGGAGAAAGCCTCAGGCTCTCATGTGGCTTCAGGGCAGGAGGATCGACCAGGTGAGAAATGTTCAAGGTCTCATGTACTGTCCAGCAGCCCAAAGTGCCAGAAAACAGGAACTGGAAGCCTTCAGTTTATTCATCTCAGTCCTGCTCTCTCTGCCCTGTACACGCACAAGATAACAGGGCAATAGGACACGTATTCTATATTGATTGCATACTCTATATTGACTCTATATTCTATTGTCATGGGTTGACTATTCTGACTGTATTCGAAATGATGAGAATTTCTAAACACAGCCACAATTTCAGAAAATATTCGTCGTTTAGAGAAAAGAAAACCACAAAATATTGTGATGCTTACAACAAAGCAAAATAATTTTTTTACACAACCAAATTATTTAGTGTTGATTTTGATACAGTTTGTATATGTATACATGTATATATGAAATTTTGTCCTACCAATGACATTTCTTTTACTGTTAATTCTTCAAAGAGCAGTAAAAAACAAGCATTATAAAAAATGTAAACTATTCAACTTATCTCTTTTTCCTCCTGAATTGACACATTCCCGGGGAAGGTTTTAGTTTTGCAGAATCAGCATGTTCCACAGAATTTTTGTTCCACAGGGAAAATTTTATCTACCTGCATCCGGTAATTGTTCTATTTTTCACCTCAAAAAGACCTCAGCTGGATCAGGTCAGCTTTCCTATTCTGGTTTCCATTTATTTCCAACAGGAAGCCGTATCTGTCAACAACTGAGCATTCTGCTAGCAATTAGAACCCAATCCAAAACGTGATAGCTTTTTCTAGCATGTTGTAAAAATGCAAAAGGGACATTTTGGATGAATTAGAGGTAGTAATACGAGTGAGTGTCACACACCAGGCACTGTTGATTTGCCATGACAATATCTCCATGGAGATGTCTAAAATATCGATTCCTGGCTGATGTTTCCACCATTGATCAGAGACTCATTCAAGGCCCCAGGTTTGGTGTTAATACGTGTATCTGAGGGGCCCTGGGTTCCAGAGGAAGTACAGTGAGCGTGGATGCAATTTTCATAGATTCACAGAATATCCTGAGTGGGAAGGGACCCCCAGGATCATCCAGTCCCACTCCTGGCCCTGCACGGACCCCAACAGCCCCACCCTGGGCATCCCTGGCAGCGCTGTCCAAATGCCCCTGGAGCTCTGGCAGCCTCGGGGCCGTGCCCATTCCCTGGGGAGCCTGGGCAGTGCCCAGCACCCTCTGGGGGAAGAACTTTTCCCTGATATCCACCTAACCCTCCCCTGGCACAGCTCCAGCCATTCCCTGGGTCCTGCTATAGGTCCAGAGAGAAGAGAGCAGTGCCTGCCCTTCCCCTTCCCCTCGGGAGGAAGCTGTAGGCTGCAATGTGGTCTTGACCACCCCAATGTTTCTGTAATCTTTCCTTTCCATTTGTCTCACTTAAGAAAGAAATAAAACTTGATTGTGGTTATTTTGCATGCTCAGGTGTCATTCTCTTTTTTTTTTTTCCGCCTCTCTGCTTTTGCTTTATTGCCAGAATCCATCCACTCCAGGAGTACTGCAATTTTGATTGACTCTAAGAAATTGAACTAGTGTCTTTTGTTGCACAATTTAATTCTGTTTTCTTTTGGAAAGGTTTTAGGATTATCTGCGTGCTGACCTTGGCTTGAGTAGAACAAAACACCGTGTGCTCCAGGGGGTCAGTGTTATGGCATGGGAAAGCTCCTCTCTGGAGCTCTCCTCCAGTGGGTAAAGTCTTGGGGCTGCACTGTGCTGTGTGCTCTGCACACAAACTGTGCAAGAAAACAATGAGCGTTATCACTAATGAATTCTTTTCCATTTTTTCCCTTTCAGCACAGGTTATATTTAACAGCTATAAAGCCAAAACAGCTGTAGGCGAATAACAGCAGAGTTCAGAATGGACTCTGGCCCCAAAAATGTCACTCAGAGCCTTCAGATTTGCAAATCTCCCTGCTCACTCTCCATCGGGGATGGCTGGCAGTGCTGCCCCGAACTGCTCAATTCTCTGCGGCTTGGGATGGACTGAGCTCACTGTGAAATGACTTTCTGGGAAGCCTCTCCCCTGTTTATTGCAATTCCTTGTTTTCTGGAAGAGACTCCGGGATTGCTCTGGCTATTGTGAATGTGACCTCAGATGTCTTAGCTGTTGTTTCTCTGCTTGGGAGGATTTAGCAGCATGGTCAAGGGACCACAAAAAATGTTCCCGGCTAGTGTGGAAGGTTCACCTGGCACCTGTGTCAGTCAGTGAAGTTATTTCTTGAGTCAAAGTGTCCAGATGGAAATGGATCATAAAATTCATGACACAAGAATGTAACTCACAGAGAAAAAGTGTCCCGTTGAAATAGTTAAGGTAAATGTACGATGGCTTCAGGCCACCAAAAAAAAAAAAAAAATCCATAAAACTCAAGCAAATCTGCAATCAGGGATCAACCCTATTTCCCAAAAGGAGCTCAGTTTGGAACTTCTAATAATGAATCTCCAGGATTTGCTGAGCTTCTCTTTGCTGGGACAAAGAATTTAAACTATTTCAGGCCTGACGTCAGTCATTTACTACCAGGGCATGTTTGGCAGGGGCCAGCTGAGGGAATCTTCACAGGATGGACCGGGGAGGAACAGCCCCCCATTCCAGCCACAGCCACAGCTGGAATGTTTCACAGCTGCTTTCCCATTTGGTGATATCTCATTGGACTCCCGAGTCTTTCTGTGCTTCAGGAAGAATTCCTCACAGTGATTTGCCCTTGCAGCTTTGCTGACTTCCCTGGTGGAAGGTGCAGGAGAAACGAGTGCCCTGAGGTTCTCTGAGTGCCTCTGCAAGAGCACTGCTGCTTTTCCCAAGCCTTTTCCCAGGCTGCCAGAGCGAGGCCCTGGTTCTGGGATCATTAATACCAGAGCTCTGCTCTGCTGATCTGCCAGAAACACCCACTGGACGTGGATCAGACCTCGGCTCGGGGTCGTGTTTCTGGTGAGGTGCTGAGTGCAGAACACAGCATTCACTCTCACTTTCCCTGCCTAGAAGAGGGCAGACAATTCCTGAGAGTAAAAATGCTGGAGCAGTGGCTGCAGGAGATGCCTCATTAGGACAGGGACTTCTGGTCCAACATAAACTTATCATTACTTTTTAATACATTCAAATAGGCAAGTTTGCTTGCTCTGGATCGGTGCTCTGTGTGATGGGATTCTGTGTCATGACTTTTCTGAGCTGGCACAAGGAGCTCTTAAGCTGGATTTGTTGTTTTGTTGAATCATGACCTCAGGGATTTGTGAGAGAAATGAACTGCAGCCAAGTGCTGGAGATTTTAAGGCAATTTACAAGTGGAACTTTGGTCACACTGAAGTCAACAGCAAATCTCTGTATTCTTTGTTGGAACAAACCCACCGGACTGCTGAAATGTGAACTTTCTGTGGGAACATATGGACCAGGTTTGGTGTGGTTTGAATTTCTGGCCCGAGGCTTCGAGGAGAGGGGATTCATTCTCTCAGAATGATGGCGAGACCATCCCTCCTTTGGGACAAGGGATGGAGCAGGCTCACGCTGGGATCCTGAGCACCCTAAACTTTGCCACCCCCCTTCTCTGACAAAGCCACTCTGCAGTTTCTGCTCCACTGCTGCAGCTGCAGCTCCCACATTTGCCCTGGTTCAAGCCTGAGGCAGGAAACACTAAAATGAGCCTTGTTTTGGAAAAGGTTTCTTTAATCCTCCCGTGTCTCCCACTGGTGTCCTTCCAGCCAGTGACAAAGTAGTCAGAGCTGGATAAAAGCCACTTCTCCCAGCTCTCCCCCAGATTCTTTTCCAAGACATTTTGAAAGGCCCAAGATCCTTTCTACTGCAGTATGGAATATTTTGGAAGATGAAATGTAATGTGGCTTATATAAAACTGCAGGATGCAGAACACAACCCCATTCAGATCCAATCAAAGCTTTCATGCATGTTGACATCCTTTGGAAATTTTCCGTCACCAAATTTTCAGAATCACTAAACCAGCTGGGTTACTTTTTATTGTTACTTTGATTACAATATTAATTTTCTTTCAACCAATAAATGATTTTAGCCAGAAAATAATTTGCATTAGTTGAGCATATGGGTTGACTCAAAGACAAGTTAATTACAGAACACAGTGCAGAGAATCTTTGCCTACTTGAAGGAGACTGCTACAAAAAGGAAAAATAAAATAGGTGTTATCTCTTTTTAAATTAAATTGCCTATTACAGGGGATGTACTTTATTCAATGCGAAACAGAGTCTAGATGAAATGAGCAAGGAAAAGAGAAAATGAGACCAAGAAGAAAATCATACTTAATAAAATTAAAAGGCGGAAGGAGAGAATGAGGGGTTTTTTTCTGTATTTTTCAAAAGGGCCCAGGGGCACTGTGGTAACACTGAGAGATGCAAGATGGAAGAGAGCAGGACTGAACTGTGCTCCACACTCTGCTGGGTTAAGGGAATTTCTGCTGCAGCTGCTGCAACTAAGTCAGAGCTGGGCTCTGATTTATATCAAGAAAAGAAAGTTCTTCACCCAAACAAATCCTCCCCAGCTGCCACAGACTCCCCTGTAATTGTCCTTGGGAGCAGGACAAAGCCGAGGCCGCAGTCTGACGGGCCAAGCTGAGCCTTGATTTCAGCTCAGGGTATCTTCATGCACAACATATAATTTCAAAAGCTAGCTTTAAACACTGGGATGATACAATTCTGCTCTCTGTGATTCCTTCCAGATTATATACATGGTTATTAATTATGTAAATAAATTTATCATTCATGCAATAACTCTGTATGGTCATGAACATAAACACCGGAGTCACGCCAGAGGCCGGGGAGCGGCTCTGCTGAATTTCAGAACAAGAACTTCTGGTCCCATGTCAGTCTGACAAGAGGCTCTCTGATAAGATCAGAGAAGTCTTGCTGCAGATTAGAGCTACGTGTCCCAGTACGAGACCATTCACAACTGGGAAGCATTTCCAGGCTTGACCTCACAGGTGTGAAAATGGAATTCCCGCGGAGAAGAAAAGATAAAAAATTCAAGAGAACTTCTCCACAGCCATGTGTGCAGTGCACGCTTGCATTGCCCAACCATTTTCAGGGTGATTCCCTTTAATCTCAGTGTACAATCCAAGCCAAAAATCCTACAGGATCTGAAATACTTTGTGCATGAATTTAGAGGAATATAATGAGTGCCAGGTTGTCATCTGTGTTTCCTGACATTGCTTGTGCGGGATAGAAGATTATAACATCAGAGTTATAATTATGTTATCAAAAGCCTTGGATTTAGTGAGTTAGTTGGGTACCTGCACTTTACTCTCTTATTGATCACTCCTCATTCAACCTTTTATTTATCCCATATCTGGGAAATGCACAGTACGTGAACCAAACACCAGTTCACATTTGATCTCCCTCCAAAAGCTCTGATTAGTTTCACTGATTTTTGAATATGCCTTCAGCTCTAGATCACACCAGCTGTGGCAATGACAGCTCTTGAGAGTCATTTCAGTATCTCTCATAAAAAGGGATTTAAGTCCCTGCTTCTTACAGTACATCAGTTTTACTGTCTGTGTGAAAGGTTTGGACGTGTCAGGTATCAGCCAGCCCTGCTTTAAAGCACTGTTTGATCACAGGTTAAAAAAGGAAACTGTTCCTGTAAATATCTGGAGATTTATGGAGGTCTAGGAGTGCAGTGGATCTTTTTTACACAGTGCATCAGTACACACTTTATGGTCCAACCACCACACAGACACAGCACTTTTAAAGCCTTTCCAAGGTATTCCACACATTTTTAAAGCCTTTCCAGGCATTCCACACGTTTGGATTATCCTGTGTTTGGTAGAAACGAGCTCCAAGAGAACAACTGAACACTAATTTCCACATGTTTGCATGGCTCTGAAAGATTAATATATAATCCTATAACCCAAGTGCTGGATGACATCTGTAGATGCACTTTCCCACTTAAGCTCCACAAATCAGGAATGTCTTCATAACTAATTCTTTGGAAAGAACAAACTGATTCAAAGATGTCATTAAGGGCATAATTTAGTGTAATGAACCATCATTACAAGATAAAATCCAGCCTGGCTCAGAAATTATTGCCAATTTGCACCTGAGTCTAGACTTCCCTGGTGTCTGTATTGGCAAGGCAATGTAAGAGCAGGTTTGGGGCAGCCTGGGGAGATTTTTGTGGGGAAGGGCAGGGCTGTGCTCTGCACCAAGGGGGCTCTCAGTGCCCGGGGCTTTTACTGGCCTCAGGTGCAGTGGTACTGAGGCACACCAGGGACTTTCAAAAGGACCCTGACCTGTCCCACAGGATAGAGGGACACTTTGGATGTGTAAAGCTTGAGGAGCCGTGCAGGAAGTTTGTTATTTTTTCCATCTTGTTCTAAAAGAATTCTGAACATGAGCAATCCACTCAGAGTATAAGGACTCTGACCTAAAGCAGTGAGGTCCCTCACCCAAACAGTGCTCAGGGGTTTCACATCAGAGAGCTGTCTCACTAAAAATCTATCCCAGAGCAGGTGACAAAAGAGGGCTATCCAAGCCAGTCTGGTGTCTAACTGGGATGTGCTGGCCAGGCAGCCCCAAACCCCGTGATGCCTAACTGGTGCCAGTGCTCAGGGCAGCGTGGAGGATGCTGGGGTGGGGACGATGCCTGCCCTGTTTACGTGCTCCCTTCACGGCGTTCCTTTGCTCAGTGAGCAGCTTTACACAATGCCTTTGGGACCTCCGTATATCTGAGCAGTGCCAGAGAAAAGCAGAACTGGGGAGGTCTTGAACAGCATCAAAGTCAGAGCAGAGCTGAGGAAACAGAGCACTTTAACCCTAATTTGATACATTATTAAATTCAAAAAGGACGGGGGAAAAAACATCCTCGTGAAAGGGGACTGTGAGAAGCCTTTTTTTTCCCCGTGACTTGCCAGACCTAAATTAGTATTCTGTGCTCTCTGAAGGAGGAATGCTTTTTTTGTGCTGTACCACTTCAAAATGGCCCTTCAGAAAGTGTTTCTCAGCATGCAGGGAATAGCTGAAGGTCTTGTAAGAAAGGAGTGCATTCAAACCAGCACTTGGCACTTGCAAAGATTTTGGCTTTCTGTGACCCCAGTCCTCCCATTCTTCTACAGCTGCTATCCAAAAAGAAATATTTTCATCCAGCTGGCCTCCCCTGTAACAGAATAAGCCAGAATCTTTGTGAGAGGAACCGTGTTAATTCGCACACTGGGCAGATCTCTGGGATTTGGGCACTCCCAGCTCTAATTTATCCCTTCTTGTGACATTTATTCCCAGCACAGTGACACTGGCAGGGCTGCAGCAGGCCCGGCTCTGGCCAGGGCAATGTAGGCACCTGCCAAGAGAGCCACAAGCTCCTGCCCGGTGGAAGGGCTCAAATGGCCACTGCAAGGGGCTGGAGGGAGAGAAGTTCTCTGCTGTTGCAGCCCCACTGTCCTGCTGGCAATGGAACCGTGAGCCCTTTTTACCCAGGGATGTCAGCTCAGCTCTTTGTGTAATTCTTTCTTCTGCCCTTTCACCAGACTCCACACCCAGATCATATTCACAGAGGGGATACCAGAAACCTTGGATGGATACAAGTTCCAGCTCATTTCCATTGCTTTGATTTAGCTTGACATCAGGTCTCTAATTCCTCATAAGCTTTAAGTTCTTTTACAAAATTAAATCATTTACGTATCTGTTACTGATCATTTTCTTATGTTCCTTCCCTGGGAGATTGAGATAGTGTCTGTAAGCACTTTGAAGATGTTAAAGTACTTATTACTGTGTTTGAAAAGTCAACAGAATCATAAAGTCACAGGGTAAAAATATATATTAAAAAAGAATAAATCCCAGACACCACTCCTGACTCATCAACACAGCTGGATGCTGGGTCCTTCTGACCCTGGATCATGTGCTGCTCTTTATCCCACTGTACAAATCCCACTGACTGCCCAGGTGAGGACAAAACGGGGCATCATTTAATTCAGAATCCCAGTTTCATCCTAAAGATACCCTCTGGGATCCAGAGCTTGGTTTTCTCTGAGCAGAAGGGGAATTTTACATCACCAGTTTCTGGCCTTGCATATGTAGGCAGACAGCTCTGGTTTCACAACTCGAACATCCTGGGCTACAGATTACAGCCTGGTTCAGATGCTGCTTCATATGTGGCTCATCTGTGCCTTCTGCCAGCCCATGAAGTGCTGGGAGTTAGGCAGGGCAGGGCTTGGAGCTTCAATTTAATCTCAGCGCCTGGCAGTCAACGCCCCGAGGGAGTGGAAAGGAGGGGCAAAGTGGAGCCCTTCCAAATTCAGGTCAGGAAGAGTCATAAGGACACAGAGCGCTCGACTGATGGATTTCCCTGTTCTCCAGTCCGCAGTAACTGAAGAATTATTGTGCCATTAATGACAAAATAATATAGAGCACAAGATGGATTCAGGGTAGATGTTAACACTGGGGAGAGGATATTGAAGGTGGTGAAAAGGTGGTACCACGATGTCCCTTGGTTTATGTCCCTTTATCTCCCGGACATAATCAGTCCTGGGGAAAGGAATACACTCTGGAATAGAGGTTTTGCCTTCACTCAGCAGTTTCTGCACCCAGGCCTTTGAGGACTCCTGTAATGTGAACCCTCCATCACCTGCACAGCACTGACCTCCCTGTGCATTTTAAAAACCGGTTTTCTTCTCAGAAGTCTCCCTCTTTGCTTGTCCAGAGCTTCTCTTCAGTCTTGCCATCTTGGAAAGACTTCAGTCAAACCCATCAGAGAAAGATTTGGTTTTCATTGCTCACATGTGACGTGTCTTGCTGACCTTTTGGTGCATCCGTTAACCCTGGTCACCGTGACACTTCCATTTCCCCAAACAGAAAGGAGGAATGAAAAACTAAAGGGTTTAGTCTGCAAAGCCTTCACCTCTGAACTCAATAAAACAACAAACGTTTAAACTGAAGGAATTAATAAGTATCAGAACCCTTTTTTAGACCTCAGAGAAGTGCAGAGAAACCAGGAAAGGAGCAGCAACGTCTGCAGAACTGTGGTTCAGATTTCTTGTCCCTCCTTTAGAGAGCTCACAGAGCTTTTCTGGGGTATTAGCTCTGTCCCTTGTGCCTTGTGCTTCTCTGACACTGAAGCAAGCCTGCTCAGCCAATGCTTTTACAACCCAAAGAACCTATTTCATTTGATTATTTTTCAGTCACTTGAAATTAGGGTTTGAAACTGCTCTTACAAAGAGCCATCTGAACTGATGAGAATGTGAAAAAATAGCTCAAGTGCCTATCAGAGAAATATCCTGACTGTCAGCTGCTTCTGGGGAAGAAACGACTGCACTGAGCTACAAGAGGAAGCACCAAGAGCTCTTTAGCCCCATTTTTGCTTCTAATCAGGAAATCGTGTGAGTATGGTTTGAGGAACAAAGTGGGGAGAGCTGAGGTGTGAACTTTGCTAAAGCCCAGGGGTGGTGGGGCAGGGTCTGCATTTCAGCAGCTCGGAGGGAAATGCACGGACCGGGCTGTTCACTGATCCCAAACACAAGGGCAGGACCAGCAATTCAGCACCTTGTGTGTGTGCAACAAAAGGGAAAAGAACGGGAAAGGTGCGGTGTGTAATTCTCCATCACTGGTAGGAATTAGGAAAAGAGTTCTGTTCCTGTGCTGTCTCTATGGTAACTGTGCAACAGGGCACTCACTGCACAGCAAATACCTGCACCTTCTGTATGAACTCCAGCAGCTGTGGATTTTACTGACTTCTGATGCAAAAGACCAGAAGATGTGCAAAAAAAAAAAAAAAATGGAATTGTCAAATTTCAGTTTTCAGTTTTGGAGCTAGACTGCCAAAAGTCCCCCAAACTAACCAGGTATTTATCGGTGGGAAAACAATGAATGGGAAAGAAAGATTCCCTGCAGTGAAAATGTCTTTTGTGGGCAGGGGAAGAATTGTGTTTGTAGTGTGTACTAGAGCTGTGTCTCCTTTCTCTTTCCTGTGCCCACTGTGTCTCAGGCATGGGTCTAAGGAGAAGGTGTAGATTTTCTTTCTCTGAATGATGATTCCTTCCTGGCACTATCCAAAGGCAGAGTGCCTTTGCCTCCAGCTTGTCATATTCGTATTTGAGTTTTCACTGCATCATTATGGCATTCATGGGACTCCTCTGGACTTCTGTAGTCTCTAGATCTGGCCCCGAGGAAAAAGTTTTGATCTGGAGATATCTCAGCCCCTCAGCCCTTCAGCTCTTCTTCCTGACACAAGAGTGGTATTTCACACTCATTTCAGTGTGCAGAGGTGGAAGGAGAGGGTGATGGTAAAATCACAGATTAAAAGCAGTGATACAGATGGACAAAATTCTCCTATCCCACACTCAAGGGTGGCTGCCACACCGGCCTTTTGTCCATGCTGTGGTTATTTGCTTCAGTACCCACTTCCCCTTAGAGAGTCTCTCTCTTCTTTCCCAGTTCCTCATAGAAACTGTTGCCTGTCCCAGGCTGCCTGGGTCGTTTCCAGTCTGTGCTTACACAGAAAAAGAGGCTCAGCACAACACAAATCCTGGCAGATCGGGAGTCTTCTACCTCTAAAAACTTCCCAAGACTGAAAGTAGCCCAAAAACAAAAGTGAAAAGGAGCAAAAAACGATTATGCTAAGAAAAACTGAGTTCACAGCAGATTAATTTGCAAGGGGGTTTCCTACTTTTCTTTCAATTGAAATACAAGGAAACAAAAACCCCACGTAATCTGCTTAATGTACTCACATCCTGAAACCATTAATAAAACCATTTGGGAAGCCAGTTGAAAGTGATGTTATAATCTCTTCTTAATTTTCATAACATCTCTGGAAAATATCACAGTGGGCTCTGCTCTGGGTTCAGGCACCCACAGAGTGGCTGCAGCAACACAGCACAGTAACACCAAGCCCTCCCTAAAATCCCAGGAGTGCTTTATTCAGGATACTGAGCTGAAGACTGCAATCATTCTTGTGCTTATCCCAAAGAGTTTTAAATGTATGACGTCCTTATTTCAAGAACTGGTGGCCTCAGCTGGCTCCAGCATTTGTAACTCACGTTTTTTTCTGGCAACAGAGGGAAGTTAATGCAATTTTAAAAGATTTTAGGTCAAGTTCATCCATGTTTAATGCATTGGGGAATGATCTGGCCCATTCTGTGCATCTCAAGTTGTTTGACTGCTTAAAACAGCAACTGTGCCTGTGCCCAAGCAAAGAACAGGACTCACATAGTCAAACATATATAATTTGTGGCTTTTACTGCACAGTGAAAATGCCATGGCTCCGTGGCTGTGCCCTGGTGTAAACCAGAGGGGTTTCACTGCGAATGGCTGCAGCCCACTGCAGGTGTGACACTGGGAGGAGGCAGAGTGGGAATGTCAGCACGGCCGGGTGCTGACGGCACTGGAACTTTGCCTGTTTCCTCTGAGCAGTGGCTTTGTGCTATTTCCTGTCCTCAGTCCCAGGCCTTGTCCTTTCTGCTTGTGGCTCCATCCTCTACTCGACTCATTTCTTTCACCCACTGACACTCCACCTTTCCACCTTCCGCCTTTTCATGCTCTGCTGACGCAGCCTTTAACAGCAGCAGCAGCTTTGCTCTTCCTTTCAGCCACCCTCCTACTTCCTGTCCCATCCTTCTTCAAATCTGGGGCTTTGACCCCGATTTCCCTTCCGATCCCTTCCTACACACATTTCTTTGTTTCCTGGAATGCTGGTCCTGCTTTGCTGGTTTCCTGCTCTTGCCTGGCTGGTGAAGGGAGCCTGTCCAGGAATGTCCCAGGAGCTCAGACCGTAAGAAAAATGTGACAAATGACAGCTGGTGAAAGAGGGCAGATAAAGCCCAAGCAGCAGCTGAAGGATGAGGATGAGTAAAACGATTTTGATAAAAACACAAACCAGATAGGTGACACAACAGTGAAGGGAAGCATTTCACACTTGGAGCAGACTGAAGTCGAGATGGGGAAGAAAGTCTGGTAAATTTAGCTAATGTTGACTCAGCTGATATCCCCAGGGTGATCCACTGGATCTGCTTTACGGTTTCCTCAGGCTGTTGCCTCATATTTGAGTCTTCATTAAAAAAACCCTTCAACCAACAAAAAAAACCAGCCCACCCTCTGCTTTCCCCCTCAAAAAAACTCCAGAGGGTTTATCTGCAAGGGTTTATCTGCAAGGGTTTATCTGCAAGGGTTCTTTAGTCTGTGCTCTGTATATTGGTATGTGCTGAGCCTTCCTGAAGGAGGTGTGGATCCAGGAACCACTGAGAGGTTTCAGGTATTGGCTGACCAGCTGGAACTGGGAAGAAGAAGCTGGAAATGCTCAGCTGAAATCCTCATTACTGAGTGTTTGGCAGAATTATGAGCATTCATTCTTTGAAGCCAGTGATAAATGCCAAGAAAAGCTGAATTTCTAGGACTGCCTGTTAAAGTGCCTCCAATGCCCACATCCCAGAGCATGTATGCATGCCAAAATAGCGGATTTAATTACTACATCTGATATATATCAACAAAAATATTTTTAAGTAGATGCTGTAAATTGTAAATGAAATATACTAAATCCTCTCCCACTTTACTCCTACAAGGGGCTTTTAAGGTTTCCAAAGCTCCCGCAGTGTCCCTCGGACAGGCTGTGTGTCCAGTGAGGCACAGCTCACTCAGGTGAAACACAGAATGCCTTCAGAGGGCACAAAGCAGCAACTGCTTATTAAGGATCTCAGCCCAAGAATAGCATCCATTTGAAACGGCAAGGAGAATTTAGGTCAGGAGAACGTAATTATCCGAGTTGGAGTTTGTCCAGGTTACCTGGATTACTTCTGCTATAAAAAGCAGAACGGCACCATCAGTGAGTGATTAGGAGCTGTGTTTAGCAAGGCTTTGGAAGATCCTAATGTGAATTAGTGTTCCATTCCAACCAACTTTTGGTATGAGTGGGCATCCATTTCATTAAAATCTCCCCCTTACGCCGTGGCATTCAGCTGCTGCTTCCTGGCCAATCACAACAGCAAGTGTGATTTATTTTTTTCTGAAGTTTCAGTGTAAAAAAATTACACATCATAAAGGTCTTCTGCATTACATAAATAATAAAAAAGTACTAAAAGTTAAAACACTGGCAGTTGGTCATCTCTTGTGTTCTATTTTTGTGCTCTTTGTGGTCTCAGCCCTGCAAGGAACCTCCAGATTGAACAGGATTAAGGAATCTCCTTCCTATGAGCCCTAAATTGGTACCTCCAGCTCTAAACCTATTAGAAAGGCAATCAGTTCCCCCAAACCTACTGCAAAATGTACCCGTGCAGCGCGGTGCATTTCCAGATGCAGGCTAAGAGGGTCAGCTGGGCAGCTGCCTTTGCCTGGAGGCTGATTTGGGAGAACCCCCCCGGGCAGAGCTCACCTCTGTGCTGGTGCCACCTCGGGCAGCCTGACCTGCTCCATCACAATCTGTCACGAGCCAACGCTCCTCATTGCCCTCCCTGCACTTCGCTTTCAAAGAAATTAAAAATAAATCTCTCGTGCCCAGAACAATAGTTATTGCTAAAGGAAACAGAGGCAGACCGGGGCATGGTCAAGGTTGAGTAATTCCTGACAATTTTCTGTTCTGTGCTGGCCTGTCCCTTGCAGACCTATTTGCTCTCTTTGCTGACTCACAAATCCTTCCATGTGGCAGATTTAAAAGACTTTATTATAAATACACCAATAATCTGAGCTGTCACTACTGCGAGCTGCTAAGCTTCTGCTTGGGGCACAGGAAATAATAAGTTCTTATATTCCTTTATTTTCCATGAGGGAGAGCTAAACTGCATGGATTTGTTATCAGACATCTGCCCTGGGGGATTCTACAGCTACTTATTCCTACTTCCACGCTCCTGGGAAGGATGGATTCCCTTGCTTATTTTGCTTGTGAGCAGAAAAAAAAAGAGCAGCTAATGCTCCCTCCTTTGTCTGCGCGAATTGTGGTATTCAGCAGGAGCTGTTCTTTTTTCTGGAGGGCTGTGGTGCTGAGGGAGCACTTATCCCTGGCTCCAGAGCACGCTGAAAAGCGAAGCAGTCATGGACAGGACTGTACAGGGTTCTGAGAGAGACCACGACTTCAGGAAGGAGGCTGTGACTGGAGCTTTGCCATAAATAAGGAACAGGGAAGTCATGCTAAGGCTCCAGTGAGCAAAAGTTCATTACCAGCTGTTCTGGGTTTTGCTGCCCACCCTCAGCCTCTCTGTCTGCACCTTCCAGCTCCTCAGCCTGGGGCTGCCAGAGTAGAATAGCTCCCCTATTCATATTTTTATTCTGTGATGTTAATCAAGGAGGCTAATTATATATATGCCAGGGTCGACATTGGCAGGAATCGTGGAACTGGAACCACCTTCCACCCCCTCACACTCTCCTTCTGTTCAGACCCGGGGTATTATTAATCCCCTAACACCACATCACTCTCATTCTGTTCTTCCAGTCAGGGCAAATTCATGTGCCATTTAGACTTTTGCCCCTCATTTGCACGTGCCCCTGCCTTTTGAACAGCATGCCTTAGGAAAATGGGTCAAAATTCAATGAGAAAATATTCTGCCACCACTGCTTCTACAAAACCTCTTTCCTCGAGAACATGTTGATTTTCACGTGTCGGCATGAAAAGAAACTCCCCCAAACATGAAGCACTTCAATCTAGTTAAATTATTCTGCTTTGGCTTTGTGCCCAAGAAATATTTTTGGGGTTTGTACATTTGGTTCTCTCGTGCATTTCCATTCAGAAGCAATAGGATTGATGCTGTAATGATTGCTGTGCTCTGCAAACATTTGCTGTGTTGTCTGCTGGAGACAGAGAGGGGGTAATCGCTCGTGAACTATTTCTGTGGGAGAGCCTTCATGCTGCACCAGCCATTTCAGACCCACTGCAATTCCCTGCGGGTCACGGCCGGCACTGGAGAGGCTGCAGCTGCTGGGATCAGCCCCGGCGTGGAAGCAAACAGGAGCTCTTCCCACAGTGGGTGCCCAGGGCACTGCTGAACCAACTCCGCTCTCCAACAAACACATTCATAAAGCACAACCGTGTAAGACTGTGATTAAACACTGCACCTTCTGTCCTTAAAGCTCAGGCAGTAAAGAACCCCTCACTGTGCTCTTACTTTCTTTTAGCATTAAGCAATTCCTCAGATTGTTCCTATTCGCTTTTGGCCCTGTTCATCTGCTACTTCTTATAAGCAAAATTAAAAAACTCCAAGATCTCTCTTCATTATATCAAGTAAGAGGCAATCAAGGCCAGATTTGTGTGGGAGTTCACCAAGACACGTCCTTTAAAGAACTGAAAAGATCTTTTTGATTCGATTTTCCCCATTTCCCCTTTCAGCTGCTATGATCCAGGAACTCCCCCCAGCCATAGAGCTCACTCCCCTTTCAGCCAAAGGATGCAAGTACAACTGTGCTGCTCTAAGTTGTGCACACCACATTCGTTTGTGTAAAATCCCTTGCTGGATTTAGAGGGACTTGTTTCAGCAAATGGTCAGAATAAGTCAAGATGAATCAGAGAAATTTGTGTTCACACTTATAAAGGTCCTCCAGTTTCTGCTTTCTGATAATCCTGTGGCAAATTCTAGGCAGGGAGCAGAATCGTGAATTGCGTAACCACAGAGCCACAGCTAACATCCAGTGTGACTCAGAGCAAATAGAGATTTTTTTTCGTCAGAAGCAGAGAAAATATCAGCTCTGTAGGAACTCCTGCTTCACCTGGAGCAAGGACATGAAGGTCAGTGGGTGGAGCAGAACTGCCTTTCACATTTCAGTTTGGGAGAGGAAGAAGGTTCTGAAATGCATTCAACACCTAGAGAATAAAATATAGTGAGAGATTCCCCAAGCTACTCTGCTTCACTGTGGGCACACCAAGGAATTCCACAGATCTCTGTTCATCAGAGTTCATCTGATGGATGGAGCTTTGTGTACACCTTATGAGCATAAGTAGAACAAGAACAGAAAAAAATAAAGGTCCATTTATGCTGCTATGAATAGATATCCAAGACAGGCCCAAGCAAGGAGCCAGAGAAACAAACCATCCCGAGAAGTAGCCAAATATATTCCCATCCACGGAAGCTCACAGAACTCTTCTCGGCTGAGGCTGGAGGTGTGCACACAGTTAATTAGTACTTGCTTTGCCACCAAATTAGTGACCTTTCAGAGCAGGGTATAGGGAATAGATGAGACAACCTCCCACACCCCTCCTAGAGGATTTAACAGAGCTCTTCTCCAGGGCCCTGAAATTTTGGCACACAGAAAACGCACCAAAGCCTTTCTGGCTGCAGCAGGGGAGAGTTTTTCCAAGCAGAGCAATGCCAGACCAGCAGTTACAGACCTCACCCCCCCTGGGGTGTTCTGGAGCTGACAAGGGCCACCAGACTGGGTGGTTTCATTGCAAGGATCCTGCTGGTCTGAGTCACTGGAAAACAAACACCTGATATTCCCACTGACTCCAAGAGCAGCTGCGTTAGCTTAGGCTCACAGATCAGGGAACAAAGGCTCCCAGTACACAAAGGGTCCGCGATAAAGCTGCTGTAGGCCCATCTGCTCAGAACTGATTGCTCTGATGGCCAAAATAAGAAACAGGGAGAGAAAGGGAGAAAAAGCCCTTAAAGCATGAGCCTTTTTGGGTGTTAGCAGGAATCCTTTGCAGTTTGTGACTGGGGTTGCCATAGCAATCCTGAGCCTGTCTGAATAAAGGTAGAGCTGGAGGCACGTACAAGTGGGCAGTGTTTGTGCCCTCTGCGGGGCTGCCTGGGCACCTCAAACACCACCGAGCAGGGGCCTCATCACCAGCTTTGGGCAAGGATTAGAACACTTAAAAGGTAGCTTTTAATTTAGTACAACTAAAGAAGTGTCTTTTGAAAACAAATTCTCGTTTCAAAGCCTGTTCCTGAGGCTAAGGCACCTTCTGACTTTGGCGAGGGACAGGGGGTGCTGGGCAAAGGCATGGAGTGGTCTGGCTGGGGAGATTGAGGGTACAGGAAATCTGGGATCTTGACCCTCACAGCTAAATCAAGGAGAGTTTGAAGTTACTTTGGACAACAGGACTGAATCGTGGCTGAAGAGGGAAAATACTAAATTTCTCCGCCTTTCCTGCAACCCACCAAGGTTATTCCTGTAAGCAGCTGAGATTATAATCCAAGTAATCCTGCACCCACTTGCTCACTGAAGCACACCTGGAATCCCAAAGAGGACCTCGAGCTCCAGGGATAGATGTAGGGTGAGCACATAACCCTGCTGTGGAGTCAAAGACAAAAGCAAGCCCGCAGCTCTGCACCGGTGTAAATGAAAAGAGATCCCATAGCAACTTTTATTCTGCAGCTTTCAAACAGTTACAGCAGGAAGAAGGAGGGCACGGGAGGCGAGTGTAAAACCACAGCCATGAGACAGCTCCCTCCAGGACATTTCTGTTGTGCTCACATTTCTTGGCTCCTGCTTTCATTGTTATTTGTCCGGGAGCTGAAGCCAACGCTTTTGCCAGCCTTTCTGATCACCGGAGAAGGCACCGGCAGCCACAGTTCAGCTCAGCACAGAGGAGAAGCAGCTGCCTGTTAAATCATTGGAGAACTTTGCAGTGCAGCTGCTTTTGGAGCGTAAATTAGCTTCTGTTAATGGGCTAGGTTGGAAAATGAATTCAATTGTTTCCTCTCAAATAGGGTTTGTGCATCCAGTTCAGGCATTGTGTTTGAAGTGGGGGCTCTCAGCTCTGCTTTTTGGAGAGGTTTGCAGAGAACACATTCCCGAAGAACGCGTGGGAATCTGGTGACAGTGCAGTGTTTGTAAGATTTGGTGTAACCATAGCTGCAAGAACCAACTACTAAGCATGATCTAGAACCATCTCTTTCCCTGTGCCACAAGGACCTGTCTGTTTGGATAAGCCAAGTGAAGGAAAGGAGCAGGACATACGGGGGAAAAAACCACAAGGAAACCAAAACCCCAGCACCCTACATTTTCTCTCTAAAAAGCAAATTCTCAGCCTAATACGTTCCACACTTCTGGAGGCTGGATGGCCGACTGGGGAGTTGCATGAGCTGGCATTGCTGCTAAGACAAAAACACGTGCCCAGCTCTGCTCTTTGGCAAGTTACTACATCTCTGACCCATCCCAAGCCATGACAGGCCTCCCAGAGGGTGAAATCCACAGTTCTCCTTCAGGCTTTGGTGCTCAGTTTGTGGGATTTAGGTGCTAAAGAGGCAAGTTAGGATTGCTGGGGAAACTCAGTGCAGCCAGGACTAGATTTTGTCTCTTTGTTCATCAAGTACTTGGGAAGGGACACGCCCAGTGAACGTGGCAGGACTTTTCATGATGAAAGGAGGAGGAAAGAGTTCACCTCCATTAGCCAAAAAACCCCATAATAATCTTGCTTGACAAGCCAGCACAGAGGGGCCATTCAGGAGAGGCTGCAAGAGAGCAAAGCTGAGTGCTTAAGGGTTGGACCCATGAGCCTTGAGAATATTCCACAACAGTAGGGCTTCTATGGCTTCTGTGGATGACAGAGTATATTTTCTTCTGTATACTTTCATTTTTATTCTAATACCTTAGAGTTTACCCACTTTTGACTCAAAACCCAAATAATTGGTAAACTGCCAGTTACAAGCACAGCTTTTTCAACCAAGATCTTGCTTAATGATAACTCTGGTATCATTAATTTTTAAAATTTCTTTATTTTTTAAATAACCCCCTGGATCAGTTTGCTCTGTGTTGCTGCATCCTCTGAAAGAGCAGTGATCTTGCACGTTATAGTGGTTTCTGCATTAAGCATCTGCTGTGAAAAATCAGAAAACTCCAGCCGAGCAAATTGCTGGGTGTTGTTGGGGCTGTGCTTGGTGCTGTGGTCATATACTTGACTGAAAAAAAAAATCCACCTCTCATGCAAGCCCTAACAAGGGACTCCTGTGCATGCCAGCTGTCAGGATGGGGAAAGCAGGGTAATTGGAGCGATTAAAAGCTCACAGTGGTTACAGACATGCTGCTGCATTTAAGGTGGAGTGAAACTGTCCCATAACAGTGACACGGCTGCTCTGGGCAAGCCTGGGAAATCCCACCTGTCATCTCTGCACCAGTATTTTAAATTCTGGAAACTTCACCCCAGCACTTGGCACCTACATAAACACCTCCAAGAGATTCTGGGGAACAGCAGCACAGAGAGATGTGCTGACCCCAACTGTGCTAAGGAGCTGTGTTTTAAAGAGATCCTCCACTTGAATATATTATGAAATTGTGGCAATTTCAGTGGCTAATGTGAGGTGAATGCAGGGGGGCCCTTATTATTGCAAATAGTGCAGGAGCAGTGGTCAGGGAAGGAGAAATTTCCACATGAATTTGGCAGGATTCAGTAAGATCTCAGAGACAAGGATCCAGAATCTCTAGAAATCAGGACCATCCAAAGCAATGACATTACAGTTCGTTTGAATTACTGCACCACTGGGATTTTGCAAATTCATCTGTTGCTTTGCCCCTCAAAGAGTTGACCCAAACAGTATCAGTGTGCAGGATATCTGAATATTATCTAAGGTTTCCAGAAAATACTTATACCTTTCCCAAGCATAAAGCAGACCTTGAGAAAAAACAAACAGTGCTGTCCTCTCTCTCCAAAGGCTTTCTTTCAACGCACATTTCACAGTGGATAAAAATAGCCTTAAACCCTGGGTTAAGTAAGCTTCTTATATTGGAAAAACCTGTTTCAAGTGGACAAAGGAGGCACAACTGAGACACCATAAAAAGGCCTTTGGTTTCAGTGTCTGCAACTTGAAACACCATCCTGGTATCATTTTCTGTGTCCAAGAGGGAACTAACCCACACGGACACGCTGATTGCAAAGAGCAGAGTAAGCATGAGCAGGAGATGTGTGGAAACAGGGCGTGGGCTGCCTGCTTCTCCTTTCTGCATTTCTCTCTCGAGATCAGCCTAAGTTCCTTTTCAAGCCGAACTGGAATCTGTGTGAAAAATTATTCACAGGGACAAGACAAGGATCCACTCTGCATCTCTCCTCAACACGTCAGGAAAAGATGGTAAACTTACAAGCTGGTCAAGATCTTCACTATGGAAGAATCAACTGCTAGCAGGCCATTTCCACAGCCAGTAATTCTGAAACTCTCTCATTAGTACTACAACGTTTCTAGAGACACACATGGCTTATTTCTGTTGTAATTATTTCTGAGTTACAGCTCAAAGGAAAGCTGAAGAAAGTCAGAGAACAGGATATGAGACTTCCTGGTGCATTTTTAAACTGTAGTGCATATAAAGCACTAAAGCTCTGTAGATTACTCCAGAGGGAATGAGAAGGGAACTAAGGAAAGCAAGCCCATTGTCTTGCTAAATTTATTAATCAAGTGTCCAGAAGCAAAAAAGGGTGAAAAAATAAGAGCTAAGCAAGATATTCAGAGACTTGATTCTATTGCCCAGTTCTGCTGGTCTGTTCCTCCCGGCCACAACATTTCAGCAAACTTAGTCACTTCAGTGTGCCTCAGTTTCCCCTTAAACACCCCACACTCGCCCAAAATAAGAAGTCAGAGGGTTAATCATCTCTCATAATTAGCCACACTAAGATCACCTTGGAGGATTCTGGCCTGAGTCCTTAAAATTGATCTTGGTAGGACTAGAAATTAAAGCTTATTATTATTATTTCTAGGAATTACTACTATTCCCCAAGAAGCCTTGTGGTCAAAACCAGAGTTTCTGTGAGAGCTCCTGAGGTAGAAGCAGGACAAGCAGCCAGGTGACAGAGGGGACTCACCACTATCCCACACCAAGCCATTCCCACATCTGAATCCGTGCCTTTTGTGACGGACAGCAGCTTAAAACTGAAATTTGTTGGATCTCTCACCACACCAACATAATTCTACAGCTCTGGAGGCCACACTCCACCACTGACTGTGAATAGTTCCAGGTCTAAAAAAAGGATTTTTTTTTGAATTTTAGCCAGAATTATATCTAATGTACAGAACAAAACAAAAGTAGTTCACATGAACACGTAAAGATCTTAAAAATGTAGATGTATAGGAAACAAAGAGCAGATACTGTGTAGAGACACGAGAATAAGACAGAGCTCTGTCTTATTGAACCAAAAAAGAATTTATTCAGTGCAGAAACTGGTCTCAAAACACTGCAGAAGGGGATCACTGCCCTCAAACCAGGGGGTTATCACCTTTCAAGACCCTTCCTTTGAGGCAGCAAGTCTGTGTGAGCAGTACCAAGGAACTCCCAAGCTGGATCCACAACCCACAGAGTCCAGCAGCCAGTGAGCATCCCAGCACAACTGTCCAGACTGACAGTTCCTTACCAAGCTGAGAGCAAAAGTCATCCCACGGTAAATTCACCCCATCCCTTCCTGAGCAGAGACGCTCCCACACCCCGCTCCCAGCACCGCGTGCAGTTGGCACTGCAAATCGGGTCACAGCCCAAAACAACGAGAAGCTGGATGGAAATAAGGAGGGTGGACATTGGACAGGTACTCTCTTCCCAAACAAAAACAGTTTCTTTAAACAGAGCTGCACCTCCCTGAAGAGGTGCTCCCCGTGGGGGAGGTGGGCATGAGTGGATGCGTGGGGCACGGGGTTTCTCACTCTCTGTCCCCCTGGTCATGTGCACCCCAAATCCTGTCCTCTATTGGTCAGTTTGAATGTAGCCTGCGGGAATCCTCTACTTAAGGGGGTGTCCAGGGCACTCCAGGGGGGTGGTTCCATACCTGTTCTGGGGGCAGTCGCTGTCGGAGTCCCTGCCGGCCTCCGGCCATGTGCGGCTGGGAGAATAAAATCTGAAAACATCTATCAAATATCGTCTCCTTGATTCTTCCACGGGCCAAGGCTGTCTCCCAGGGAAGGTTGCAGCCACCCCACTGCAACACCTCCCTACCAGCCTTTTTTAGACTGACCTCAGGCTGTGCTCCCTCTGAGGGACTGGCCCCTCGCTCAGCTGGTAGCACAGATTTCAGAAGAGCTGTAGGACTTCTTCCCTGGTCAGGACAGAGAGCACAGCCAGCATCACAAACACGACCCTCAGAATGGATTTAGGTGGTTAAAGACCTCGTATCACATCACCAGCTCAGGGCAGTATCACCCTTTTCTTCCTCATAGGTACCCAGGAGGCCACGATGTGAACCTGCTGGCAGCAGCCTGATCTGGCTTTAAATATCAGGTGATTTTTAAGCTGATCAGTTCCCTGATCCACTTTGCTGTATAACAACTTCCTTTGATAAAACTGAGGGCAGAACTGAAATGGGGAAAAAAAAAAAACGTACTTGCAGTCTTAATTTATTTCAAAACACAGACATATATTCATCTGGATTAGAACAGCTCTCTAGAAGAGACGGGCCATGCCTCTTCCCTACAAAAATCAGAGTGACACTGAGCAAGTGAAGCCACACAGCCAGGGACAAGCTGTACCTTTACATGCCTACAATTACTAAAATACACTTGGGAAAACCAAGGAGTTTAAGGACATCTGTGTTAAAGGGCAAAAAAAGAGAATTTACAATTGGAGCATGATTATTGGGCTCAATGCAAGAGCTACTAGGTGAAGCTGTGTGGCTTCTATTGTGGAAAAGGCAGATTAAAGCACTATAATGATCTCACTGGCTTCAGAAAATTAACTGTAGGGCAAACAAGAGAATGAAAGGACGAAAAAAGAGCACAAAATAGATCCAACTACTGTCATGTTCAAGGTAACACAAACAGATAACACAGGCAGTGTTTCCACACACCCCACCAGTGCTTTCCCAAAAACAGAGCTGTGACTTGTCTCCCTCAGACTAAACAGGAAACAAGAACTGGTTTGGACCGGAGCCACATATTCACAGTAAAATGATTACTGGTGAATGCATTTTGTACCAGTTTCAAACCCCACTATAAGACAGAGATTGCTCATCTAATTTCTTTCCTCGCATATTAAAAGGACTTTCATGTAAGATTTTAAACACTGCTTTCAGTGGGGTTTTCACCTGGAAAAGCACGTGGCACTGATCTTTAGGGATTAGGATGGTGTGTACGCTACAGCAATGAAAATTCAGCAAAACAAAATGATAGCAAGCAGAAGATTTAGCACAAGAAAATATAGACTGAACATGAAATTCCTAGAAAACACATTTGATACACCATTATTTAACATTCAAGTTACCAACCTATTTATTCCTATTGAACTGCATAATGTGAAAAACATTTTGACTTTTCCCTCCCCACCAACAATCACGTGGTGGTGTTCAGCTTTGAAAATTTTAACTCTGAAGTTGTCACATATCTGCTCTTTTTTTAACACAAGTGTTTTACGGGAGATAGGCAGACAAAGTTGGTTTCCAATGTTGATTTTCACCTTTTGCATTTAGAACTGAGCCCATGCCAGGTATTAGGTAGTTCTAGAGGCTCTCGAGTCAGAAACCCTAAATACTGTGGTGTTTGAGAAACTGCCACACTGGTAATTTATACATCCATTGCTCCTAATTAGTGCAGTCTACCAGCAAACCAGGATTTATTTATTCCAGAAATTATGAATAATTCCTAACAACAAATCCATCTGAGAATTTTGCAGTTTGCCAGCAAACAAAGGAAGTGGTGGAATTTCTCAAATTAATTTCAATGCATTATTTACCAAAGCTTCTTGTACAATGAGGTAACGGACAATTCTCCATTGACAGACAAAACTAGAGTAACAATCTAAACAGATATTTTTCATCTTTCGTTTCTACAGAATGGCAAGGACTAGAAACATTTATCGTTGTATCCCTCATCACCTTTACCAACACTGTGACCCAAAGCAGACTTAATATGCAGCATATAATGAAATATTCACTGACATGGCAACCCATCACTGATCATACTTCTTTCTAATGAAGCCAAAAGCGGCTCTTACAAAATGAAAGCTAAATTAAACCAAAGCACTTCTAAAATCTTTAAGAGACCTTATCAGGGGCTAGTTTTCTGACAGAGTATTTCCTCCACCAGTCTCACCCCAAAGCCCGTTCAAAGCCAATCAATCACTCCCCCTCCTCATCATTTCCTTTTAAGCAATAGCTGGAAATAGCCCCATCTGCTTTGAAAATCAAAGAGCAGCAGCTGGTGATCAGCCCTCTTTAGAGCAGCCTGTGAGACTTAAGGATATTGTCCTGAGCAACTCAGTCAAAATTAATTATAACCTAGATGGAATTAATTAGAGGCTATCTTTATTTCATCTCCATTGTTGTGCAGACAATTGTTTCGCTACTCCTCACATGACTTGGTAATTACAGTAAGATGAAACCACTTAAGATGAAATGTCCTGAATGGTCTTTGATTCAGATTTACAAGCGTGTGTTTGCAGAGGTGGGGGGAGAAGAGTGCTGTTTGTTAAATACATAGCAGATCTCCACACACACACACAAAGGGTTTGTCAGCTCTTCTTATTACTCAGTTGGGGCATCACAACAGAAAAGTTTTTGTTAATTAAAAAAATTAAAATACTAACTAGGAGCGAGTTATCTCTATCACAGACAAATTGTGGTGGAATTCTGTTGTAAAATTCAGATTTTGGATTCAGGAAGCTTTCCCCTTGTATCCGAAGGTGTAAGAAGCTTCCTGAGATCTGTTACCAATGTTACCAATAGTTTTATCTTGCATTGTGGGAGGGAGTTTCTATGGGCACTGTAATTCCAGCCCAGATCAAATGGCTCTAATCAGTATTTTCTCAACCTTTTATCAAGGCAGGCAAGTGCCTGCATGTGATGCAAATGCTTCCCAGATGGATTTCAGCTAAAAAGAAGGAGTCTTATCAGGACTGAAAAGAGACAGTGGCAGATTTCTATTTGATTAGTAACCACTGTTCTCCGTATTCACATCTTTGATTAGATTACAGGAATAAGATTCTCTAGTTTGATAATATAAAACCCATTTCAGAACTGAAAAAAAAAAATTAAGAGAAAGGAAAACATCCATCTAGTTGTAATCTACTGAAGTAATTTCTCCCTAGAAGCATAAAAAAGCTAAATTGTTCTACAATACTAATGTCTGTTGCGCACGGGCTTGTGCGAGGCTAAGTGGAAGCTGACCCTCGCTGTGGACACGAGTGCTTCGTGCTTCCAGGGACAATAAATAACATATCCCTTGCTGGAACCAGCAAATGCGTGCCTGGCGCTGCTGGGAGTTCGGCTAAACGAGACTATGGCACAGAGGTGAAGGTGGAGCCGAGTGATTAATTCATGTGGTGCCTGCTACAAGGAAGACCCAGAGGCCCTGGGTCATAGGGCCACTATTTTTAGAGTGTGAAATCCTAGGAAATTATCGTGAGTTTCACATGTATAATACATGAGGAGGCAGGGAGGCCCAGCCTCATTCTGCCTCTTCTTACAAGCAGTGGCTCATGAGCAAATTTTTGCTTCATCGGTCATGTGACAACCCCAGGAGAAGAGAGGAAACAGCAAAGACAAAATGGTTCTTGATAGCAGCAAACTGTTCTAGAAGTGCTCAGCTTTCTGCTCTCTGAAAAACACACAGGAGCACCGTACCAAAAATCGGCGTGGGCACAGTCAGGTAGTTTTTGGGGCAGGTAACAGTCACAGGCAGAGGCATTGCAGTGGGAGCCCTCCCAGGCATTCCAGAGCAATCCAAGACTTTTCTGAAGTAATTCCAGTTAAAATGAACACTCTGCATCCATCCCCGGTTCTACACTAGTGATTTTCACATGGAGGGACGGAGCTATGCCCCGCACTAGGACTTCGGGTGCTAAAATGGTCCAATTATACCACACACACACAAAAGGTTCAGGAAATTTTAAACAGAAAAAGTTCCCAACTCTTTTGCAGTTGTCACAGATATGCGGGACTAACTAAATGTAGCAATAAATGAGATAAAATAAAGATGCATGATTTTCTTAGACCCTAATAATCCTGTGACAATCTGACTTGATTTCCAAACCGATTTTCCCATTTTTATCCTCTGGACAACAATTGCTGTTTACCAAGCTGCTTCCCAGAAACACTGCAGTAAAATGTGAAAACTACTGTAAGCAGGAAAAGGTCATCATGAACACTGTGTTCAGTGAAGCACAGAAAAACTCAATTCAGCCAAATAAAATGAATTATCATCTGTGTTTATATAAAAGCTATGTCTTCCCATTATGTAATTGATTTAATTAACAGGAATTTTAGTCTAAATCCAAACTGGCCACAAAAGATTCTTCATAAGCTAGCAAAAAAAAAAAAAAAAGTGATTTATTTATGTGTGCAAAATTCTAAATATTTCACACAGCATTGTTTAAAGGATCTTCCTGTGATACCAGTCTCATTTTAATCTTAACAGCCTAAGAGACTATTTACAGTTCCTCCTGCTCTAGAAGAGGATTTAAAAACCTTGTGTCCCAACCAGCCACACTATAATTTCCCCCATTTAATTAGAAAATAGATGAGATCAGTTTATTTGAACTGGTACTTGAAGTAAGCAATTAAGTGCTTCACTTAATAGGAGTGTGTGCTGTAAATCTGGCCTTTCATTACGTGTATAGTTCCCCACACAATAGGTTTCTAGTACCAGACAGAAGCTTGCAGGCATTGCTTCAGTAAAAATACACTATTTAGGAATATTGTGGTGTATTTCCACTGCCCCTGGGGGACTTACACTAATACAGCCTATTATCTGTCCTTATTACATAGAACTAAGTATGCAATTAATTGGCAATCTGTAGTGGATTATGGAAACATTCCAGACGGATGGGGGTTTATCACAGCATTTTGCTGCAGCAGATACTGTAATTTCCTAAATTTGGGACACGGACTTTACAAGAATTTATTTCTTTGTCAGATAGGTCCTGTGAGCAAGAATTTCCATTTCCTTTCACAGCAGAGGCAAGGGCTCAAGCCGTAGCACAAAGCACCCGTGAGATAAGACAGTATTGCCTCAGCAGACTGCCTGTGCTCAGACACAGTGGGATGTGTGGGCTGCGCCTCCCTCAAGAAATGAAAATGCAACCAATTGACTTAGTTAATATTTTGTTCTGTGGGAAAAACCTCCATCAGACGGTCTGGAGTTCCATTAATCCGTGGCATTGCATGAGCTACGGCAGCCTACGCAAGGCAAAGCCCTTTGTGGTTTGCCAGCCCTCCTCAGCAATTTGGGGGTGAGGGGTCGTTGTTAACCTTTTCAGCCTCGCCTTCCGGTGCCACCGGGGCTGGGTAATGCACGACAAACCCGGGATGAGATGTCTGGAGCTGTCACAGATGGCTCCACGGTCACTGGGCCTGCGGCTGTTGGGAAGGAGAGCTCACGTGGAAGCTGAATCCAGCCAACATCCAGAGGAGAGCAGAAGACCTCAGCAGTGCAGCACAGACCAGGCAGGGTTTTGGAACACGCCACTCTCCCAGGAAGGGTTCTTTAAGACATTCAAGTGAGCTGTTATTGTGCACAAACCTCGTCAGTGTATTACTGACAGAAAGGAAATGTACGAAGAGCTCCTTCTGCTCTTGATTCTTTCAGCTGGTTTGAAACCAGCAGAACATGAGCTCCTGTTCTGGTGCAGCGAACAGAGGGAGGCCATAGGAAAAAACCCTCTCATTTTATCCCCCTTCGGGGCAAATTCACACATTTCCCTTTCTGCAGTGGCAATAATTGTTGTTCATTAGACGACCTAGGCCTGTGTAGATAAAGAGTCACCTTCAGATAGCACTCATGTTATACAGCAGCTCTTATTCCATGTCCCAAGGCTTCTGTTTTCTCTCCTCAGCATAAATGCCCAAGAAAGCCACTACAATGCACGGGTGAGAGTTATATTCTTGTTTGTCTGGGTATCGGTTCCTGAAAGCGAACAGCTCTCTGCTTTTCCTATGCACTGAGCAAGTATCAAAATTCTCGTGAAGGTTTATAAATGCATATTTGCATAGACCGCAGCTCAGCCAAGTAACCCAATCCTCATGTGAACTACATGCCCTGCTGTAGGAATTTTCACTTTAATGTGACTTAAGATGTAACTCTGAGCGTAAAATCAAATATTTTTTAATTCTTCCAGCTATACCCAAGCCTCCTGATTCCCCCTCCTCTTTGGCACTTGCAGCTATCATTTATTTTCAGACTGGTAATTGCCCCCTTTACATTTCCATCAACAGACCCCCCGCCCCCCCACATCCAGCGACTCTCCAGATTGTTTTGCCATGTGTTAGGATTAACAATTAAAGAAGCCAGCTGATTGTTCCAAGTGACCCATTATCATGTCAGGGCAGAGATGAACTAGAGAGAAGACAGGATTCATTTCTGAAGCTCCAATTTCAATATCAAAGTTCAAAATCAAAACACCAGCAGCAACATAAATCTATTTGTCTCAAGAGATCTTTTTCAGAGGTGGCCAGAACAGCCCCCCTGCCAGCTTGGAAAGCAAATGCTCCCATGCTAAGGGCTTTTTGAACATAAACTATTTTTTCTCCAGTATGTGGCATTTCTCAGGGCTTTTCTGACATTTAGGTATCATCCAGGTATTTAATGATAATCAAGAAGAGAAAAAGAATGGGAAAGGGAAATGTGCATTAGTTTGAAAGATTAAGGGAGATGAATATGTATAGCACACACGCAAGAATAGAAAGCTGGTATACAATGGGATGCCACAGGGCAGAGTGGGAGGGCTTCTGTTCATTAAGTGTTGATATAGTGGATTTAAATAAAACTGAATAAAATCCAATTTAAACGCTAGGATAAAAAGCCTTGAACGATCAGGCAGGGGACAGAATGGATTTCTGTCCCTCAGAGGTCAGATCAATGCCTGACCGCCAGCAGCTGCAGATGGTCGACAGCAGAAGCCTGCAAAAATAAAAACCTAAATGGTTAGATCAGGTCTGCTGATTCTTTTTAATCCCATTCTTTGCTGTTCCTGCAACATAATATTTATCTATAGTACAAAAAAAGTACCAATCACAGCTGTCTTAACAGAGTTGGTATCTTACTAGTTTTTATCATGTCTCAAACCATGTTAGCCTCTACATGCATAATCCTAATACCCATTCAATTCTACAAGAATAATTGATACTTCAGCAAGAAGACAGTGAATTCACCCGCTGAGAAAAAGCAAACAAACAAATAAATGACAGCTCATCAATTTATTTGAAGGCATGAGCAAAGCTTCACTGGAGATAGCACTGCACAGCTTATTATCAGCCTGCTGTTAATGTAGGGCTCCCTGCTTTGAGATTATTTAAGGATGACTAACTCATGTTACATTTATTTCCTCTAAACTTGCTCTGGGCTACATGAAAAGCAGGAATCAATTAATTATTTGCACGGCCATTCAGACAGCATTACAAACAAAATTTAGGATTTCAACAAAACACTTTTGTGGGGTGCAATATCACATGAAGTTGTACCACAAGAAATGAAGACAAACCGAGAAAGGTAAAAATTAATTTTCCACTGCCCTGGGTTATAAAACCACTGAAGCGTTTTAAGCGCGAGAGCAATTTAGAGATGGAAATGTTGACACTGAAAAGTTTGAAGCGCAGATGGAATTGCATAGGTTTCACTGTTTTCAGTCGTGTCTGCTTTCTTCGCCATTGTTGTAATTAATATTTACGGAATGCAAGCGCTTTCTTAAGAGCCATCCTACTGCCTCAGGACCAGTATTTTCGCAGCAGATGACTCACATTTTAATCCCCTGCGTGTCACGGTAGGGCACAGAAAATGAGGGTGCTTATATTGTCTCTCGTTAGACACATGCACAGCTGATACGGTGCTGCTGTGACTTCATTGTCCCCAAGGGACTCGCTGTTTCGGCAGCACGGGCAGCAGGTTTTAGTCATGACAGAAGGCAAAACCTCTGCGTGGTTATTTAAGGCAGTCACTGAATCACTTTTGTGTTGTGCCTGGTATTGATTCACTCTTAACTGCTCTTGGCTTTCAGCAATAATCTCACTTTACCCTGAGATGTGTCAGGGGCTGCACACGTGGGGACAGCGGAGTCACAGAGCAGCCTCTAACATAAATTACAGACAGGTTACAATGGAGTGGATAAAACGTCCTGAATGAGGTACTCCTGCCTTCTGTCTTAACGGAGAATACCTGACCTACGCTTGGATTTCTGCTTCAAAAGATGGGCTGGAATCTCCAGCATTTGGATTAAACACAGGCAGCAATCCCATAGTAGTTTTAGGAATGGGTTGATGATTTATCAAGCTCCTGCCAGCTCAAATGCAAATGAGATTATAATGCCATAATATAATACCTTACACACTTTGGTTCCATAATGCCTTTTAGCCACATAAATTAAGAAAACTCTGCAGTAAGTAGAAGAGAGAAGTTTTATCTGCAACCTGAGCGGACAGCACATTTGAAGGTACTTATTAGCCAGAAGGATGTAGGTACATCGTGCTGCTTCTCTGCAGGGAACAGGAACCAGGACCTCTCCAGGGATTTTCTGAGGAGTTTGCAAAAAAACGCCTTTTTATCATTTTAGAAGAGCAATTACTAAACCACTTCAGCCATGGAGTACCAGCAGCTGTCTATCTTCATTTTTCCTGAAAATGTTAAAAGTGCAAAATCCACTAGAAAGCTCCTTGCAGAGCAGCTGTGCATTATTTATGGTGCCTGTACTACCCATGGTCTCAAATGCACTGTTCCACATTGAAGGAACATGCTTTACCCATGAATGATCTGTGAAACAGACAGTCCTAGCAGTTGAGTACTGAAAATGGGATGTCTTGAGGGAAAAAATAGAGCTAGTGAGAGTGTATTTCAAATAATAAAGTGCATTCAGTACTAATTAATCTCTAAAGTGACAATATGAACAGACTGGCTGGATCCTCTTTGTCTGGTTATTTTGCTGTGTGCCAACACAGAGCTATTCAGGGATACCAGAGCAGTTTGTTAAGTACATGACAGGGTGGTATATGACTAAAATTTCCTGGAATTACATATGCACTTGACTTTTCATGTACAAAAAATCTGACTCAAGCCCATGCTAGGTTAGCGGTGCCATTCTTCTCACACATTTCTCACTCTTGTTCCAAAAAATGGCTGAAGTTTCTGGTTTCAGGTCTGCAGATTTTCCTCCAAGACAACCATTTTGTTTGCCCATTGCACTGTTACTGGAAGGGGACAGCAACTCTTCCCCACCCAAGATGAAGTAAGGGAAAGAAATAGCCTCAAAAATCAGACCTGTTGTCATGGAAACCAGAACAAGGATTTTTTTCTGAGGCCAAAATGGATGCATTTATAAATCAGAGACGAGGAAAATCCAATCCTTTTATAAAAATACGTTAAGTGGAAAATGTCTTTATCATTGGAAGTCAGATATTTACTAGCTCAACAAATGCTGCAGTGTAAAGCAGCATGTAATTTTTTTTCTATAATACAATATGATCTCATCAGCACCAGTGGTTCATGCATTTGAGAGAAAGGCTGTAGTAGCCATAGAAACAGCCTGCTCTTCCTGAGTGGCAGAAGGTATCGTGTGACACCCACTTTTGGTGGTGGCCTCACACTCTGCCAGATTTGTGGCTGCTTTTGAGTGTGAGGGAGATTTTTGATGCATCTCAAGCCACTGGAGCCAGTTTTATTCTGTGCAGCTCCACTGCCTGGCATCGGCTCTGAGAGGACATACCTAAAGGAGGGAGATTCTTTCTGCAGGATGGGAATAAAAGGTGGCTCCAGGGGTGCTTGTAAAAACAATGCTGTTACTTTTCTTCCCCGTGTTAGAAAGCACGTTGTTACAGCACTGGAGTAAAACCAGGGCCATCGCACCCTGTACTCTTTCAGTATTTGTGTGGAGAGATGTACAGGTGAACACCAAACCTGCCTGAGGCTATAGAGCAAGACGAGGACAGACACGGGGGAAAAAAAAAAAAAAAAAAGGGTTTTCTTTTCATTTTTCAGTCCCAACCATTCACACAGAGCATTTCACCACTTCACCTTCTTTTCCCCACACCTTGAATCTCCCCTTCCCCACATCAGCTGCCAGCACGGAGCCCTACCGAAAGGCAGAGCTTGGCTTGGACTCTGATCTCCTGTGACATATTTTCTGTTTAGTGCTGGAAATCGCTGCTTTAAACTGCAACTTGAGCCCTGTCTGGGGACCCACGCTCTGAGTCACCTCCAGAGCAGATGATTTACAGGCAGCCCTTCAAAGCTGTCCCAGCTCACTGTAATTATCTTGATCTCACTGGTACCATAGTATGAAAGCACAGGTTATCCTCTTTGTTTGCAATGCCTAATTGGGCCCAAGCTGCAAAGAGCCAGGGTGACCTTTAACAGCTCTTTGTACTGCGCAGAAGAGTTGGATTTGCAGTTTAAGACTGCTTGTTGTTAATGATGGTTTCACTCTCCTGTGACAAAGTACAACTTGAAAACAGAAAACAGAGAAGGGTGCTGTGTTCTGCTCTGGAGAGCATCTGTGGGAGACACAGCTGCCACACGTGTTTTAGGAAGGTACTGGACTACCCACGTGTGGAGTAAACACTGAGATGGAAGCGGTTTATTGCCCTTCCTCCCACAGCTCCTGGCTCCAGCAGGCAGCACAGCTGGATCACACAGGAAGCTGCTCCAGAACCAGGCTTTTATAGCCCAAATTCTTGAAAAAAAACCCCCAAAAAACACAACGCAACCTGTAACAGATTGGAGTAATTTGACAACGCTCAGATGTACACGGACATGACTGCATACTATATACAGTGTATACAGACACACACCCCTGGGAAAGGCATGAGGCAGGAACGGGTTCCTCTCTCACACTTCCATCTGGTGTCTCACCTTTTCCCGGATACTCTTGGAGCAGAGATCCCAGCACGGAGCAGACAGTAACAACTGGGTGCTCCCACCAGCTGCACTGGTTCTGCCTTGGGCAATAACCATCCCTCGGTGGGCACTTGGTTACTCAGTGAAAGGTAAGCCAGAGACTTTGGACTCTGAGAGGCACACTCCACACCTGGACAGAAATACGGGAAGCAGTCAGAAGGATGAGCTACGGTGGAAAATAAACTGTACTGCACAAACAGAATGAATAGATCAAATCCAGCCCAGGTGGAAGGGAAGAAGCCGTGTGGGAAAAGGAGCTGCATTAACAAAGCAGTGCAATGCCGCTTGCACAAACCCCTGAAACTGNAAACCAAAAAACACAACGCAACCTGTAACAGATTGGAGTAATTTGACAACGCTGAGATGTACACGGACATGACTGCATACTATATACAGTGTATACAGACACACACCCCTGGGAAAGGCATGAGGCAGGAACGGGTTCCTCTCTCACACTTCCATCTGGTGTCTCACCTTTTCCCGGATACTCTTGGAGCAGAGATCCCAGCACGGAGCAGACAGTAACAACTGGGTGCTCCCACCAGCTGCACTGGTTCTGCCTTGGGCAATAACCATCCCTCGGTGGGCACTTGGTTACTCAGTGAAAGGTAAGCCAGAGACTTTGGACTCTGAGAGGCACACTCCACACCTGGACAGAAATACGGGAAGCAGTCAGAAGGATGAGCTACGGTGGAAAATAAACTGTACTGCACAAACAGAATGAATAGATCAAATCCAGCCCAGGTGGAAGGGAAGAAGCCGTGTGGGAAAAGGAGCTGCATTAACAAAGCAGTGCAATGCCGCTTGCACAAACCCCTGAAACTGCAAGGAATTTATTTGTTTTCTCAATGGCTCTTGACATCACAAGCCATGATCACGTTTCCATCACTTATTTTCAAAACTTAAGAGTTTTCCATACAACAGAGGACAAAACACTGGGTTTTTGTTACATGGTGGGTGTCAATACTGCACACTGCCAAGAAACACAGCTGCCCTGCTGAAAAAGATTTCCTTCACCAGTAACTACAAATCTAAGATGTTTCAAGGGGTTTTCTCCCACTGTTTGGAGGAGAAAGAGTCTGCATGTATAAAAGAGGTGAACAAGGGTGAAAACGAGTTCAGGAATGTTACCAGGATTTTCCCATCTCTTACTCAAACACGTTTTTGTTTCCCAGAGTGCTCTAAAACTGTTTGATGTTTTTCACTGTGTTTCCACCTCATTGTTTCTGATGGCGGTAGCACTTCCAGGGTTTGGGGTCGTTAGACCAAACAGTCTGACCCCAAGGACACAATTGTGATAACACCCTGTGAGGTGATCCACGCTCACAAGCAGTCTGGGCCACAGTGCTACGGTGTGCAGTGCTGCCCACATTACAATTGAAATAGTTGGAATTAGGCTGTGTTCTGAGGAAATGAGACCACCTGTTTCCATCTGGAGCAAAAGGATCTTCTGCTTTCCATCCTGCAGTACTATATATGGAAACAGCTAAAGTTATGTATTTTCAGACTCCACGGAAAACTTCCTTATTAGAACAAATTCTAAAGTTCCTTCATAGAAAGAAGACTTAAAATGAAACAACACAAAATTAAACCAACCAACCAAACAAAAAAAGAAGCAAAACCAAAGACTGTTGATATTCAGAATTCTACCATCTGACTCCTTTACTCAGTTGCGGACTTGCTGTACTCCTCTACAGTTTTCACTAAACACAGATTACAAACCTTTGCAAACAAAGCAAAAGAGTTGGGTAATGCAGTAAGTAATCTGGAATTTAATTCAAACTAAGCCTGGGCTAAGCAGAAAATAAACAAAAGGGGCTGTGTAGGGTTTCTCAGCATCAGAGGCTGCATATGTGGTGGAAAAGGTTCTCTTGTCAAGGATTGTTTGCCTTGTTAAATTGGCTCTGGTTTGCATGAGTATTATAGCAGATGGTTTCTTAAAGTAAAAGATCTCTTAACTCCAACCTGGGCCACAAGCCTTGTTATGAAATAAGTTGTAAGTGTTGTACATCAAACTACACCAAAGAGTGTTAAAAATGGCCAACACGAGCATCCCCCAAGTGGGAAATACCAGAGCTCAGGACAGTTCGTTATCCAGTCTACCCCCGGCTGAACCGGGAACTCAGTCTCAGTCTCAGCAGGTACAGAGCAGCACAGACACCACTCCTGGGGCACCTGAAGGCCTTAAACCCCCCAAGACAACCTGCAGAAGTGGAGGGGACCTCAGCCCTGCCCCCCGGCTAAACTCCCCCTGCCAAGTGAATCCCCTGCGGTCAGGAGTAGATGGATTCTCCAGGCTGATGCACACTCCTAACTGGCAGTGGCAGGAACAATCACAATTGTAAATCCAGCAGGAGCAGCTACACAAAGAGCTGTGCTGCTCACGCTGTATCTTGTGAACATCTGACCCAATCGATATCTTTTCATATTTCAGATGCCCAGCACCTCCTACATTCTTTAGCTGAAAGAAAAGGCACTGGGACAAGGTTTTTCTTTACATAAACCTTCCCTGAGAACAAAGTAAGTCCTAGTTCCTCATTTTTGCTCGTGAAACTATATATGGAGTTAGTCTAGCTGGTAATTTGTAGTCTTTTCATAAAGAAAATCTGAACAACAAAAGATTAATGTCTTCCTCTAACTCTCCCAAAGTGGAAGCAAGAAAATTATCTCTTCTCACTCCAGACAGCTTGTTTTTAATTTTTTTTAGTTTTGTGGCATCCAGAAGTCAGCATGGTCAACATCTCATATCTTCATTAGTGATCCAAACATAAGCTCTAGAATATTTTTGTACCTAAATTACCCCACCTTTTGCCTATTTGATCAAGCTGTGTAACAATTCCTCATAGTTCTTCCCATGAAAAAACACTGAATCAGAATCCAAGGATCAAACAGATCCCTGGATCCAACCTGCCTCAAAATGCTACAGTATTTCAAGGAAGGCGAGGCCAGAGCAATCTAGGAGAGCTTCATATTCATATTCCCCCTTCACGGTGGGTCATGCATTTTTTGCAGTCACCCAGATCTAGTCCAGAGCACATATTCATGTTTATGATCTCTATATACAAGACATGCTGCAATTTAATTTAGTAAAGTCAGGCACTGCAGCTTTGCTGTAGATATGGTGGCTGCGTCTTGGCAACAACGTTATTTCCTCTCAGTTAACAGGCTACGACAGGAGACTTTTATCCCACCAGTAAGTACATTTTTCAAAATACTACATATTCTAATCTCTATTCATAATAACCGAATCAGAGAATGGTTTGGAGGTGACCTTAAACATCATCTAGTTCCAACCCCCAATAATCAAAGTCATCTGTTCACTGCACCCTTTCTTTCTCCTTTTATAGAAGAGTTGGTTACCAGCAGGCAGAGGGGTTTGTAAAGGGAAGCACAAAGGCTTGCAAAACCCAGAACTTCCTTTGTGACTACCTAGGGACTCAGTCCGGGTGAGAATCAGACTCTTTCTTTTACCCTTATAAGGCAATCCCACAAAAACCCGAAGGCAAATCAGGTGAGAAGCTGCGAAGGTACAGCTCCTACGGCAGCCAGTTACAGGCAGAGCTGAACAACGCGGATATAAAAGGGCATCGGGGGCTGGTTTGGACTATACCTTTTAAAGTCAAAGGAATTTTGTGCTGAGGTCACCCTACAGATGAGCAGTGGGCTGAGCCTACAACTAGTTTAATTAAATAACATGACTGCAGGATTTCTCTGTGACTGCAGATGGCTTGTGAAACTTCGTGTCTCCTTCAAAACAGGAAACACGGAGCCTAATGGCACTAAAGAGAGGTGAAATGACTTTTGTATTCACTAGACCCTAAAACATGGATGAGGGTCTTTTATAATTTAACTCTTTTAACTCAAGCGTGACCTCTTTTGCGAGGGCCAGAGTTGTGCAATACAATGTAACTGAAATGCTGAGTAATAACTGGGAAGTGAAAAGCATCAGCCGTGTTTCCTCCATGTGACTTAGAGCAGTGCTTATCTGGGCTCCAGGCCGCAAGAGGGTTGAAACCTAATGGCTTATTTTGAACTACAGTCCCAACCTCCCTTTCCCAGAAGGTGAATATACCCCCAAAATACCCGGCTGAAAAGTGCCTCCGGTGTGATAACCCATTTTTGGAGTTCTCAGATGCCTGTGGCTGAGAGGGCTGGTGTTCTGCTCATTGCATATGTGAAAGCAGCTAATTATAAGCTCTTTGGAACAGAAATCCTGTCTGTGTCTGCACAGTCTTTGGCACAGCAGGGTCCCTTTCTCAGCTGGCCTTCAGTGAGAACTCAGTGCGAGGTATGAATCATATCAAAGGTGAATCAGAACGATTCTGAATCACTGACACCAGAGGGTAACAACCTTAACATATGTATACAAGACTAATGAGCTGCAAAATTTCTCTCTTCCAACGCAAGAGAGGAGAAAAATCATTTTAAAGAAATTAAAAGATAACTGAGGTAAAACAGACGTACTTGATATAAACACACAGCTGCTTAGCTCATCGGTGACAATCTATTTTGTTATCTTGAAATAATTTATTTTAACTGAAGGAGGCTTACCTGAACTGAGAGACTTCAACTCAGAAATGAGGACTACCTGGAATTAAGGCTATCTAAATTTTCTGTGGTCTGGGCAAACTAATAAAACCAAACTTACCCCATTTTATTAAAGACAAAAGTATATAGTTTTTTAAATAAAATGGTTTGGGGTTTTGTGGTTTCGTTTTTTTTCACTCTGCAATCAAACACACGTCTATCACTAGTGCACAAAATTAGCTGCAATTGTTTATAGAACCTTCTTGTGTTTTCTTCCTCTTTTTTATACGCCAGGATATTCTTGAATGTCCTTAAAAGGCATTTTAGCGTATTCTCTCTTTCTTACTGGTAGAAACAAAGGCTCTCAAGACGTTTAACCAGCTCTGCTGAGTGTCTGAAAATACATATGAGGAAGTGACGACTCATTTAAGGAGAGCTGCGAATTGCTGCCCTTATGCAACAGGTTTCCAGCTTGACTTTTTACACTCTCGGTGCAACAAAGGCGTTGAAAGGGTGTTTAGCCTCTGACCTGGAAATTCCCCCGCAGCAGGAGCATAATCTGTGCGATTTAGTGTGAGCATCTTGTGGCTTTAAGAGCTGGTTACCCTGCAGTTTACAGCCTAATGTCACAGGCAAGTGACAAAACGCCATCCAGGAGCAGCAGGAAGCTCGGGTTAGATTGACGGGCAGAGCAAATAAACCCACAGTTCACAGTCACCTCTGTCACAAACGGGCAAGACTTGAACAAAAGAGGATAAATTTGAGCTAAGCCAGTCCAGGTAGCTTTCAGTAGCTTTTGACTGATTCTGAGCTCAGCAGCTGGAGAAAATGGGTCATGAAATCATAATTTGTTTTTGAAGATGATACTGGTCAATCAGATTTAGCTGGCTGGTTGTCGGTCTTAGTGCAAGGTCAGTTAGAGTAGAATCTCGAATCTTGTATTTCCAGACTGAAAAGAGATCCTACAGAAAGAGATAAAATATGAAACACAACCCGTAAAACTAACAAATGTAAAAATCCAACTGCATGTGAAGCAATACATCCACAGAAACACAAACCTTTAAAAATAAATTAAAGAAGAAAAAGTTAACTTGAATGAGAAAACTTTTTCTCATTCTGTATGTTTCACTTTTCTTCTTAGGCACCAACTGGAAGTTCATTTACACTGATGGAAGCCAAACACACGGGAGACGTTTTCCAGGACCTGTTCATGTAGGGAGGGACCTCCACCAAGGACAGAGTTTTGTCCTCACGACCACTACGAAGAATTAATGGGAAAGGGAGGAACTAATTTATTACACAAGGTTTTACTCCAACACACAGTGTGTAAACGGGGGAATCCAAACCCGCTTTGAGCGGGGTTGAAGCCCATAGTGTGGGCTCCACAGCGAACTTCCTAAACATGCGATGCCATCGTGTGGGCAAAGACGTCTCCAGCAGTTTCCAGAGAGATGAATTTCATTGAATCCTACAATGTTTTGAGTTGTTTTGAGTGGAAACGATCATCTCGACCCTGCTACGGGCAGGGACACTTTCCACTAGCCCAGGCTGTGTTCACATCATATGAACATCCCATTAATTCCTTTATTTTTATTTGCTATGTCCTGACCTGCTGATAGGAGCTGGGTAACTCGTGTGCCTCTAGTGGTGACCAGAGCGAATCTGAAACAGTTTCCACCCTGGAATTCCGGTCAGTGTGTTTCAATGTGATCAAGTCTGAGCTGGAAACAAGACGGATACTCTACAGGTTTTTATGAAGTTTTGCATCCATGAAGGTTAAAACTCCCCCACAATTAAAACACGCACTTTAACTTCATCAAGACTTTTACTCATTCCTGCGAAAGAGCTAAACAATGGGAGCTCTGCCATGGTTGTACAGACAGAATTACAGGATCACAGAATGGGTTGGGTTGGAAGGGACCTTAAAGCTCAACTCATTCCAGCCCCTGCCATGGACAGGGCAATTTCCCACTACCCCAGGTTGCTCCAAGCTCCATCCAGCCTGGTCTTGAAAACTTCCAGGAATGGGGCATTAATAACCTCTCTGGACAATTATTTGTTTTCTTCTAAATTCTCCTTCTTTTGTACATTTCTGCTTTCTGTTGAAAACATGGTGATCAGACTCTAATTAAAAGTAAAATGCCAAAGCTGCTAACCTCTTCTGTGGTACCTGATTGCAGGAACACTCACAACGCCAGATTTGTGGGAATTTGCCCATCTCCCCCAAGCTGGAAGGAGAAGGAGGCTTCACACTGAGCTCGGGCTGCAAGAAAACCAGCCAGAGTCAGAAAAAGCACGGACAAACAAGGTGTCACTGCTATGAAGGCAAAGGCCTTGCTGTGTTACAGGAACCAAACCCCGTGGCTGAAAGAACAAGGGAGGTAATGCAAATGGGATGGAAAATTGCCAACACAAGGAAAAAAGTGAGTTCTGGGACCAGAATTTTGCAACCACTGAGGTTATAATTTTTCTCCCAAGTATTCACATGCCTGACTGAAGGCATGGCCAGTCCCTATGACCTTGCATTTGTCCCTCAGGCCACGTACAGCCTTTTTACCTCTCAGCCTCAAACCAGCCTGATTTTGCCAGTCACGAGATAGAAACTGAACCTATTCGTTGAGAAATTGTTGTGCTTTCCCGACTCCCCACTGCCACTGAAATTCATCAGACTGAGGGCTTACCCTGAAAGCGACCCGTGCGTGTGTATTTATTACACACAGGCACACAGAGCTTTTCCCGTCCCAAAGGCCACGAGCTGCTTCCAGCACAGATCAGGGCCAGCAACACCTTCTCCCATGGACCTTCCCAGGATACTTTTTGGGATGCTTTTTAAAATGCTTCGGCATGGGGCACTCGGCAGCTCAGCCCTGACCAGAGCTGTGGGGGATGGTCGCTGTCCCCCAGCTATAGCTCTGAATTTTTACTCTTTTTGAAACACGTTTTAGGGCCAGGGGAGCTGAGGGAAAAGGGATACCTCAGCAAGAAGGGTCTCCTCAGGGAGGAGGGTTCCCTAAAGGAGAGTCTCTCTAGGGAAAAGGGTCTCCTCAGGGAGGATGGTCCCCTCAGAAAGGAGACTTTCGTCAGGGCGGACGGTTCCCTCAAAAAGAAGGGAAGGGTCCGCTCAAAAAGGAGGGTTTCCTCAGGGAAAAGGGTTCCCTCAGGGTGGTGAGTTCCCTCAAAAATGTCCGTTTGGTCAGGGAAAAGCGTTCCCGTAGAGAGACGGGTCCACTCAAAGCTGAGGAACCCCTCAGGAAGGCGGGGTGGCTCTCAGGTCGCCTCCGCACCGCCTTCCGCTGCAGCCTGCGGCACCGCCCGCCTGTCCCCTTCGGATCGCGGGGACAACACTGCCGCTCCTCGCCTTCCCGGCTTCCCTCCATCCCTTCCCTGCCTGCCTTCCTTCCTCCGCCCGCCCCTCCCCGCGGCCGAGGGCCGGCCCCNGAGCCCCTCAGGAAGGCGGGGTGGCTCTCAGGTCGCCTCCGCACCGCCTTCCGCTGCAGCCTGCGGCACCGCCCGCCTGTCCCCTTCGGATCGCGGGGACAACACTGCCGCTCCTCGCCTTCCCGGCTTCCCTCCATCCCTTCCCTGCCTGCCTTCCTTCCTCCGCCCGCCCCTCCCCGCGGCCGAGGGCCGGCC
>VYZQ01055020.1:50139-85680 GCA_013400655.1 Mystacornis crossleyi
CCGGTGTCACAGCGCGGCGGCCATCGGGGACGGAGAGGGGCCGGGCCCGGGCCGGTGTCACAGCGCGGGGGCCATCGGGGCCGGGCCCGCCCTGCCGGTAAGCGAGGGGCGGGCGGGGGGCTCGCCTCAGCCTCCGCCTCCGCCTCGTCACCGGCGTGGGGCGGGGAGCTGCTGCCACCGGCGGCGGGATGGGCTGGGCTGGGCTGGGCTGGGCTGAGCTGAGCTGAGCTGAGCTGGGCACACCGGGAGTAAAGCGTCCAAGGACCCCGTTTGTCCAGCAGTTCGCTGCTTAAATTAACAATATCTCCACGGTCTGTCTTCTAGGTTACAGTGGTTTCCATTCACCCCTCGGTGTTTACGCCACGATCGGCATCTTCCTCAGGCACGCAAGGCTTTAGGCCTGAAGGTGAAGCAGCCACAGCCCGGCCTCTTATCTACGGTAAACAAAGTTAACGACAGAAACACTGCATTAGGCTCAACAGTGCGTCCTTCGGAGGCGGCTGAAGGGCTGCGTGATGTGTCAGGAAGGACATGGAATTTGCAGAAAAAAACCCCCTACAAAATGATATTTTATTCCTCATCTTTTTCAAATTGTCACCCCAGACTTATGTCTCCCCCAGGCTTATGGGAATGCTGTTGCCAGTGGTGGCCGTCATTGTGGTCATGGTGGAATTTGGGATTTCAGGTGCTGTTAGGTCTGTGCCGTGCTACTTCAGGGAGAAGGGCAGAGCACATAGGCCAGACAACTCTAAAAATCAAGTCTGTAATGCAGGTGACTCCTGGGACACTGAGAGAAATAGTTGTACCACTAAATGTGTAAAACAAACAAAGAAACCCCAAACCAACCCCTCACCGCCAACCTTTATTCTGTGGGTATCAACTCCCAACGATTGATTACTGGTTTCATATGAACCTGTGTGTTTTTGATGGGCCTTGAGTTGTGTTCCCGAGTGGTTTTTGTTACTTTGTTTCAAATTATTTTTGCATTGTGTCCTTAGAAAAAGACACTCATGTCATTTTTAGAGACTGCAAGGACGGTGTTTTAGTGCCACACCGTATTGGCAAACTTAGCTTCAGTCCATTAATGCACCAGAAAGGTGCAGCATAATCTGTCATAACAAATCCATTATCAGGCTTTTCCCTTCATGTTAGGGATGTATTCCAGCTGTTAAACTCATGGTCACTTTGTATAAACTAATTTAATTGTTAGATCATATTGGTTTTTCCATTTGATAGAGACTTGACTGAAGTTTGCATTGGTGGCCAGGGTGAGCTGTCAGACTGTCAGCTTTTAAAGCACAGTTACTGTTCACAGATGTTCTCCAAGTTCATTAAATCTTGGTGAATACAAAGACTAAACATTAGTTTTAATAATTTCCTGTAAGGCTGCTAATTTGCTCTTCTTGTGAAGCTTGCACTGGTATGTTAGTCTGTTTGATGTGTCTTTCATGGCCCTTGTGATACCTTTCTGTGTTTAATGTTTATTTGGGTTCTTTTTTCTTTGCTTCAGGTTGAAAAGATGGGGAATGCAGAAAGCAATGCCTATCAGAATCACCTTTCCAGATTTCTTCCTGAGGAGCAGTCTGACATTGATGGACTATTCAATACCTTGTCAGGATCGGGTGGCTCAGCTGGAGCAAAAAATGCCAAAGCTGCGAAGAAAACTGTGACCCTGGCAGCACTACAGGCAAGACAATCTGTATTCATGATATATCTGGGATGTAGTGCATTGAACAGAATTGCAGAAGAAAACTGTGAAGATGTGGCAATAGTTATTTTTTAAGGATTGCTCATCTCAATTAAATTTTTCATATTTTGGGGCAGGATGGATATTTAACTTTTTCTTGCAGTTTAACATGAATAGTGACTTTCAGGTTTGCATTCATCTCTTAAATTGCACTTTTGGGTCCATTTGCAGCTTTCCTGATTCTGAAGTAAGTTGGGGTGTATGGAAATATTTTTACAGAGACCTGAAAACTGGGAAGAATACTTTTCCCCCTGGACTCTGTAGTGTGGGATCATTTACAGAATGTCTTGAGAAGCTGTCACAAAGTCAGTTTTTATTTGGTTATGCCTGTCTCCCGCGATGCATCACTGTCTCTGATCTCTTCACTTGTACTAAAAGCAGAGAATTCAATTGGACTTGATTGAGCTGTGGCTCCCTGTTTTAGCTAATTAACATGCATTATGCTTCTGATTAACTTTGCATTCATTTTCTAATCAAGAGAAACATGATTCATTGGAATCCTTAATAACTTCAGCTAGTCAGGAGCTAAGTGGCCAAATGAATGTAGTGGTAAAGCACAGTTTTATGTATATTACACAGATAATGGAGTCAAATTAAAACTCATTGAAGGCAGGTTATTTTAAGGTGTTCAGCAATCCCTGTGCATACAGACCAACTTCAGCCTTCCTGCAGCCTGGCTGTTCGTGAGCTGTCACCAATTTTTGGAAGACCAAGTTTGGAAAAGATGTTCCTGCTGCCTGGTTTTTCAGCATTAATTCATCCAATGTCCTTGGTGCCTGTTATTTGTTTGGGACCTGGTAGAAGTTCTCTTTCTAGCTTTGCCCTAGATCAGTGTGATATTTGATGAACATTTGCCTTTTCCCTTCCTGCCTTTTTGTTTACCAGCTTAAATGAAAATCTTTTGAAAGACTTTGCGTAGGTGCAGGGAGAGTGGCAGTGGCACTTCTGCCTTGCAGGTGACAATGCTCGTGCCTGGGCTGGACTGAGATGTGACAGATTTGATCCAGCAGCAGTCTGGTAACACTGGTGGGGCCCTAAGCATCACCTCCTGTGCTCTGCGTAGGTTACACATCATCTGGGCCAGGGCCAGCTGCACTGCATACTTGGGAAGCAGGTGGAGCAGATAATTTCTTGAAGCCATTTAGAACAAGGGTTCTAAATTACCAGAGGTGTGAGTTAGATGGTTCTTAAAGATTCCTTTTTTTTACACACCTCCTTTTTTTTTGCACCCCAGGTCCACTCTTTGGAATAGCTAGAAGCAAAATGGAACAGCACAGTCAAGTGGTGGGATAAGGGAGGGAGTAGGTAGATAATTCAGCAGTGTGAAGTAAAAAACCCTTGAGTACAGTGTTTTAGTAATGTTCCCTGCTGCCTCTCCCACTTCAGGCTCATGTAGAGCTTTTAGAAAGCCTCTCAAAGACAGCTGTACCCCCTGTGACCATCCCTCCCTCACTGTGGAGCACTCTGATGGGAAAGGCTGCGGCTGCTGTTTCTGCTCCTGCTGGAATCAATGGGAGTTGTAGCGCTGACGTCAGTGAAAGCAGCACAGAGCTCGGGATATTGGATCTGTCGTGCCCAGCACCAGCCATTAACAGCAAATCGGAGCAGCTCAGGTGGCTTCCACAGGAGTGGTATTGAGCCAGGGCATCAGGCAGAGCAGCTCCCCTGAGCTGGAGCAGGGCTTTTAGGCAGCTGGGGCTCCACTGATTTCAGCACAGTCCCCACTGAGCTACACCCCGTGTGGAAGAGTCAAGTCAGGTCTTCAGCACGTTGTGCACAGCTCTGTGCACAGTGAGAACTCTGGATAATCATGTCCTCCCGCATGCATGTATTTGAGATGATTTATTTTTAAACTCTGTAATTATCTTGAACACTCTGAAAGTCGAATCCAGAGTCAGATCTTTCCCACAGAGCTGTGATGAATGATGATATATTTCAGCTAGATTTCAATTCAAAGGGCCAAGCATGCAATTCAGATGAATAAGTGCTGATTTTGACTCTCCTAACATCAGGGATGCTTTTTTAAAATCAGGTGATCTGTGCTTCAGTTAGTTGCTGTGCAGAAGGAAATTTCCCAGGATTGTTTCTACACGTGCATGTAGGGTTAAACACTGCCATGAGGCCAAAACTGATGTATGGAAAACACTTTACTTTGTTTTTAAGTGAGCTCTGCTATTGAAAGCAGAGTTAAAACACAATTTTGACTGTTTCAGTGGCATAGCTGTAAACCTTTGCACCAGAGTTATCACCTAGAAACCCTTTGCTAATATCCCATTAAGACTTTACAGTGTTGATTTTTCTGAAGTCCATGGCGTTTCTAGAAAAACAGTATCAACCTAAATCACTAAAAAAATCACTATAAAAATAGAGATTTTTAGGTTTTCTCTTGGCAAAGCAGTTCTTTGACAAAAGTTTATTGCTGATACTACATACTGTATGTCAGCACAGATTAGCTGGAACACATGAGTTACTCTTCGTTTGTAAAATGTGCTCTTTGCTGTTTCTCTCACTGCAGGCACACACCCGGGAGCCCCTGCCAGAGCCAATGGCTGTTCGGTTGTACAATGGAATGAAAAGCATTGACCTGCCTGGCAAATCATCTGGGCCCAGTGAACAGATTGCTAAGGAGCAGTTTGTAATTTTTATGTCCAACCTCTTAAAAGGGAATGCAGATGAGAAGATTAGCATAATAATGAGAATGATCGCCAAGACAGGAGGGCCTCTGAACGGCAAACAAATCCAAGAGGTAAAGGAGCAGTTAAATGTGTGTTGGGGGGACAGTAGGAGAGCAGGACTAGAGTTAAGAGCTGGCAAGAGCTGTGGTGTGGCTGGTGCTTCTGGGAACTGAGCAAAACGCTTTCTAGAGCTGTAGTTGCAGGATCAGCTACGTAGCTTGCAAGGTGAGAGAGGGAGATATCACAGAACAGTAATTCACTAGCAGCTCCTGCACTGCAAAACGTGACCCTCCCCTCCCTCTTTCATTTTGTGGAGGTGCTTTGTGAAGTAACATGTATGAAATGCCTTGAAAAAGGATCCTTTTCAAGACCTCTGACACTGAAATAGCATTTCTCTAGTTCCTGACTTGTTGTGGCAAGAATATTTCTGCCTTTGGGATTACAGCATCAGTACTGCTTGACTTTATCTTCAGACAGTCGTTTGAAGCTCTTGGAAATTTCATTTAAGAAATACCAAAATTGTGATGTTTTAATCTTTTAAGTTCACAGAGGATCTGATCACGTCTGTCGTCCATGTACTGAGCTACAGGAAGGAGCTGAAAGGTTGGAGTTTGGAGAATACGAGGGATGCTTCAAGTGGAGTCAAAGCTTTGGCTTCTGAGCTGCTCTCGGAATTGAAGCTTCCAGGTAAGCAGCCCTGATTCAGCATATCCCAGAGCCTGTGTAATCACTGATCTCATGAGAATTTCTCTCTTTAGGTCACATCTTTGAATTTAAATGGTGAGACCAAAATTTCAAACCTAGTGCTTAGAAAACGACATGGGAATTTTAATTATTTAACCATACCATCTTTCTCCCCTAAATTCAGGTGAGATTTCATCTGAAGTCCCAGTTTGTCGTGGAACATCTCTGTTTTACAAATACCCGATTTGCAGATGACAGGCATGGGCATCTAAATATTATTTATTTAAATAAAATTTATCATATATTTATGGCTATGCCCTTTTATAAAGTGTAAATCTATCTTTGCACCATTTTAATAACAGATTTTGGTGTCTTGCAAAGAGCATTTCATGAGTTGTAGCTTGGAGTCTGTGTTTCTAAATCATGACAGCTCAGCCAAAGAATGCCACAGGTAAATGTTTCTCAGGTCTATGGTTGCATTTGCTTAATGTAGTTGTCACTTTACTGTTCCTGGCTCCTTTCTTGTGTGGTTTTCTGTTCATTACAACAATGGAATATTGTGTTTACACTTAAAAATCACCTGATTATTTTCGGGATGGGGAGACTTACTCCTGTCCCTGTATGTCTTGTGCTTCAGATGGGACAAAACCCGTGGGTTCTCAGCTGCTGGAGACAAATTTTGATCAAAGTGTCATTGAGGATTGGGTGTACCGAGTTCCTCAGATCTCAGTTTTCCTCAGTGTTGTCATCAGGCAAGGCCTCCACGTCCTGCATTCCCTCCCAGACCAAACCAACGACATCCTCAACCTGGTTCCCCACTGCAAAGGCATCAAAGGAAGAGGAGTTGCCAGTCTCTTTGACATCCCAGCCATCATCTACATCAACTCCCACCTGCCTGCAGAGCTGCAGCACAAGTGGCAGCTTTTATTTTCCTCCAGGCTCCACGGGGAAAGCTTCTCACAGCTGTGTGCCCATATAGTGAACAAAGGCCCTTGCATAGTGATCCTAAGGGACGTGGATGGTTTCCTCTTTGGTGGGTTTGCCTCTCACTCTTGGGAGGTGAAGCCACAATTTCAAGGTAAAACTCACTTTTCTTTTTTTAGTATCTCTGGTAAACATTCCCTGTTTTTTTTTACAGTCACAGGAATCCTGTCCCCTTCATGGATACTGTCCCTTTAATGACACACAGTCTTTCTTACACGTCCAAGTGAATTTCTCTGCAGCAAAAATAACACTAATTTTCAAAGAATATAAAACACATGCCAAGTTATTCTTCGCATGCCAGTCAAGTGTGTTGCTGATTAATATTTATAGTTTGTTATTTGATAAGGCTTTGAAAATTGCAGGACTTATTGATCACAGAACAAGTTTTCAGGGAAATCTATCAAGCACTGTAGCTGCTTAGGCTACAGTGAAGGACGAAAATTAAATGTAAAAAAAAAAAGTAGAGCACAGATGATGAATTACTGTCTGAAGAATTTGTCCACAGGATGGCAGTCCTCCATCAGAAACACCTGAACCTTGTCTTGCCATTTGTGCACTGTCTTTGTTCCCCTTCTGAGATCCAGCAGCCAGAGGATTCTTTGGACAACCTAAACTTCTTTTTCCCTTAAAACTTTGGTGGGGGGAGAGAGGGTTTTTTAAGAGCTCTATGGAAAGAACATTTCTGATGGATTTTTGAAAAAACCCCAGGGCTTTGAATATTTGGTGTTGCTGGGAATCCTCACTTTGGCTACATTAGAAACTCAATTCATGTCCTAAATGAGTATTTGAAAATGACCACTTCAGACAGTTAGTACAGAATTATTTTCCACTGGTGACACATCCCTTTCCTTGTATTCTTTCCTGATAGAGAAACATACAAAGCACCCAGGGCAAGCACAGCACGGGTGCCTCTGAATACCAAACTGGGCGTGGTGAAAATTGCTCTAAATCATCGACTCTAAACTGATTTTTGTGTCAGTGTAGTCAGAACTCGGGGTGTCTGCACTCAGATCAGTTTGTACAGATCTATCAGTGACATGATGCAGTCTGGGGTAGGTGACAGAGTGACATCTTGTCCTGGTGATACCTCTGACTCTGCCCTTGATCACAGCTTGTAATTGCACTGATTCCTGTGACTACACAGTTAACTGAGAGTTAATGGAGAATAAAAAGTAGATCTAAATCCTGATGGAGATCTACTGGCTTTCTGAGGTGGCAGCTGCTGTCTTTGAATTATTCAGTTTTAATTATTTTTTTCTATTTTATTTGTAGGCGAGTTGTGGCTTGACCACTTGTCTGACCTGAGGTGCTTCTCTGTTTGCAGGTGACAACAGATGCTTCCTGTTTTCAGTTTTCCCCACTCTGGCTGTATACACATGCACAGGGTACAATGACCATTACATGTATTTAAACCACGGCCAACAGACTATGCCAAATGGACTTGTGAGTATTCAGAAATGATGATTTGGAAATGGGATTTGTGGCTGGTGTTTGGAACGGTTTTGTGCTTTTTTCTTTCTGAGAGCAGATGTATTTCACTTGTTATTCTCTGAAGAAATTTGCAGCACGAAACAGTGATCTGTGCAACCGAGGGTTCTTCCACTGGCTGCTCTCCCTGCCACGCCAACTGCTTTTGGAACTGTGGAGGAGAAAACCCAGCAGAATCAGAGTGCAGACACTGCAAGCAGCTGCTGCTGCTGTGTGATGACAGTGGCAGGAGCTCCTCTTACTCAGGTTCACAAATGACCTCTCCAGATGCAGAGGAGTTTCTCCAGAGCTACAGCACACCACCTGTCTTTAATGCTTTTGGAGCATTATGTGCCCATAACTTTGGGAATTGCAGCAGGCTGGAATTAATTTGCTCTAGAGAAAGTGAACAACATCAAATTGCATTATTGGTTTCTGTAGGTACTTTCCTAAATGGAAAAGAGGCAACAAACCCGAGCACTGCCACTCTGAAATGGAACTGTTAGTCAATAAACAAAAGCCAGGAGCTAAATTTGTGGCGCAGCTCACAGATATTTGTGTTCTGTAAAGCTTAGAGGTAGGGCAGTATCACTCAGGTAAATTCTTACTTGTGTTCAGGAATAGTAGATGTGGGTACAGAGGCCCAGCTTCACTCAGAATCCCCTTTTTTTCACCTACCCACAGAAGTATGGCATAAATACTGACCACAGCAGTTTGTTCTTAGGTTTCCTAACTTTCCCAGTCTGTTTCCCCTGTGCAGGACGTGTTTGATGTGCTGGTTTTCTTCCCAGGGTATGGGTGGACAGCACGGATACTTCGGGCTCTGGATAGACAGTGACTACGGGAAGGGCCACAGCAAAGCCAAACCTCGGTGCACCACCTACAACAGCCCCCAGCTGTCAGCCAAAGAGGACTTTACACTGGATGCCATGGAAGTTTGGGCAGTGGGAGACGCCCCTGAGAGTGCAGGGGTAGGTGAAATTGTGAATTGAAGCTGTGAAATTGTGTCCTGGTTGGAACAGAAGATGTCAATGCAACGCTCACAGTTGCAGTTTTCTGATTAAACACTGTCTCTCCACTGTAGTGAGTAACATTTTCTTTAACTGGCCCTGTGGTGCCATGTCTTTGGTAGCAGGCAAATAGCAAAACAGTAGTGGAATTACTGAGGGTGCCAACAAGAAAGAATATCAGGAGCCACGAGGTGATCAAGTCAGAGTAGCAGTACTTTATTCTGAATTTCAAAAGGCCTTTTTGATACTGAGGAATGGTCTCCAGGAGGAACCTCCTTGGAGGGGCTCAGTAAAACCCAGAGTTTCTAAAAGCACTGGAAATTCTCAAATAAAGTCTAATCTGTAGTTCAGGAAGAGACCCAAAAGATTTCTTTATCAGTAACTTTAAATTTGCTATTGTTTTACAGTAAATTTTTGTGAATAGGTTTATGCCATTCTTTCTGCACTTGGTTTATTTTTGGGAGTGAGTGGGAGCCCTCTCTCCAGTCTCCTCTCTCCCTGTAATTTATTCTTTTATTAAACTGTCTGGTCTGTACAGTTTGGTGGGGTTAAAAAATTTCTTTTTATTTTTCACTTCTTTTCATGCTAAATTCATGTACCCTGGCTTTGCTGGACAGATAGCTCTAAATAGAAACAGAGAAAACTGTTTGCAGAAAATGTTGAATTGTAACTGGATCTCTTCTTTAAAAACTTCATGTCAGCACTTCAGAGTGAGGTGAGGTTAACCAGGATGTCCTGGCTGGCTTGTAACCTGAATAAACTTGAAATGGTTACTGTCGTCTTAGGAAAAGTTTATGACTATTCTGTGTAGCTGCAGCAGTAAAAATCATTTGATGTATCCCAATGAATTTTGAAATTGGAAATAGATCTCCTCTGTTGTGCCAAGCTTGCAGACCACATCACTTACGGACTTTTGAGTGTGTCCCTTCCCTGTAGCCTGATAAGGACATGTTAAGTTAACTATATTTTATTTTGTTTTGAAGAAAAAAGGTAAGAAGAGTATCCTGGATGTGGATCCTCAGGCTCAGGCCTTGTTAGAAATGGCTGGAAAAAGTCGTCAGAGCGAAGGTCTGCGGGAGCCCATTGAGGAGGATGAAGAAGATGATGATGATGAGAAGTAAAGGAGCCACAGTAACACGAAAAACCTTTACTTTTATTTGCTTCCAAGTGTTAATGTTCCTTGGACAAGATATTTTTTCCTTTTTTTTCCCCTTAAATTTACCTAATTGTCTGGGACAAAGCTTGAGCCTTGTACTTGTGTAATATTTAGGTCTAATGCACTGTTCTGCCTGAAGGGTTTTGCTCGGGGAGGACAGAAAAAGTAACCAGGGACATAATCATTAGGCATGGCTAAGCTCTAGCTGAACCTGAATTTGCTGCATTCCCCATAGATCACGTCTGCACACTGAATTAAAAGCAGCAGAAGTTACTGACAGTATGGCTTTCTGTCTTGGAGAATTGATATGTACATAGTTATATATTTATAAAGCCTATTCAAGGCACTGATTAAAGCTCTTATACAACTGCACATATTTATTTGCATGCAGTGGAATTAGTCAGCCAAGCTTACAAACTGTAGTGATGTGTTACATTGGTGAACAGAGAATAGTCCACACGATGCCATATGAAGGGTGCTATTAATTTGGATTGCTTCAGATAAAGCATTAAATTTCAAGCTTTCTAAGTCAGATTTTCATCTGTAAGATGTCCAGAATAGTTATACAGCAACAAATTTTATACCTCTACACTACCCTCAGCCCAACTCACTTCATCTGTTCCTGCAGAAACTTGTCTATAACTTTTTAAACTTAGAACAGAATCACTGGAGCCATATTTATCCCCCAAATGGGCCATACCTCCAGCAGGAATTCTCTAGAGAAGGCACATTCCTTAGTAGCCTCATGAGACTGGAGTAAAAGATCAGGCTGTAAAAAATGTTAGTAAGAAGCAGCCACAATAATTGGGTATAGGATCCACAGACACCTTGTGAAATAAAAATCAGGGTTATGTGTGTAAAATGTTTAAAGAAGATTTATGTACACTTTATTTCCACATAGTGATCCTTACTCTATTATGGAAAGAAATCCCCCCAATGTGAAATGCAGTTGTTGGGGTTTGTGCTCTGTTTTGACTGTTCACCAGTCAGCACCAGTTTTGTCAGGTCTCTTATACTCAGGACTTCTTCTACTTGAATTAGTTCACATCTCTCAGTAATTATTAGTTTGACCTTGCTAGTTCTATGTGTAATTAACTTGTGAAAAATAATCCTGATTTCTACCAGGGGCTGTAATTTCTAACTCAGCAGAAAGTGTTTGGTTATCAGTGTCTCTGACTGTCAGTGTTTCTCCTCCTGAGGAAAAGGACTGTGTCACATCCCCTCTGTCCTGGCATGAGTTTCGTCTTCTTTGCAGCTTAGAGAAAAAATGTGCTGTAATAGAATTCTGCAATGTCCGATCCTGTGGCCTTCCTTCACATTCTTTCCCCTGGTGTTTTCTTGTATGTGATTTTCCCCCCACCTGTTGTTTTTCACAGGGAGCCAGATTTGAATATTCTGAACAATCTGCACTTGTGCCTTAATGTAGATCTCATTTAAAAAACATTAAACAACATGAATTTAGCCTTGAAAGGAGAGTGTGAAGAAATCACTCCAGCTGGGCATCCTAGAACTCAGCTGTGTGTTTTGTGGAGTACCTGAACTAATGCTTGGGGCATTTATGTGCTGTTTGTTCCAGTACAGGGAGTGCTGTGAAAGGCCTGGGATAATGTCCTTTTATCCTGTATTTGCATAAAGAAACCAGGGAGTCTCCCAAGTTTGTAACACACAGAAAAAAATAAGCACCAGAACAATTGCACTGATACTTTTGTATAGTTTTCTTCTCTCTGTGTATTAATAATGTTAAATTGTACAATGTAAGGAGTAGCAAGTAAGAACATGATGCTGTCTGTGAGTGAGTGATAGCAGCCTTTGTTTGAACGTTCTCAAACTCCCACCCTGAGTCTCAGAGGTCTTTTTCACTTAGCAGTGACTAAGCCTATTAAATATTCCCAAGTGGATGGCATAGAGGATGAGACGGTTGAATTTCTGCAGTCAAACATAAAATAAATAGCTAGACTTTATTTTTCTTCCATTACAAGGCAGAAGCTGTTTTTGAGAACTGAAACCATCTGCAAGGGTTTAAAAAAAAAAAAAAGGTGAATTGTACAAGGCTACTCTCCACCAAAAATATTTCAGTGGCCAGGTTTTCTTTGATTTTTAATGAGTATCAGTATAGCTGTTTCTTTCTAGACTATGAATCCAAAATGTAACCCTGTTTAAATATCATCCTGTCACTATCAGCATAGCATTGTGACCTCTGAAATTGTAGTGCTTTGACAAGTTTGTGTCTGAGACTCTTTCTCTTCACTTTGAAGGTGTTAAGCTGGGGCAAGAAGAAAACTGACACTATGGCACTTTAGCAAATGTCTGAGTGAAGCATTATTTACTAGGACACCACTGATCCAAGCAGCAGATGGAATTATTTAAAATTGTTCTTTGAATGTAAAAGAAAGGCTTGGGAGAGACTCAATTTCACTTTTAACCTGAACCTGATGATTTAGAAATCTGGGCTTCATGCTCATACACCTAAAGATGTCCAGAAAGCTTTTGTCAGCAGTGGGCTGAGCTATGATCTGCACAGCTCAGTCCCTTTTGTGCAGCTCTTGACCCAGCTGCAGAGCTCAGCATCCCTGCTCTGTTCCTGACTCATCTTTATTCTCAGGCTCTGGAAGTGAGCCCCTTTCCCATTAAATCCATCCACTGCTGAGCCCTGGGTCTGAGCGGCCTTGCCTTTGTCTCCTGTCAGTCACACAGGAACAAAAACTGCCAGCTGAGGGTGGGCACTGCAGCTCCCTGCTCTGTTTGACAGCTGCCCACAGTTTCCTTGAAAGTCTTGCTGAATCAAGGCTGGATATCTGGGAATCCACAAACACTATAAACTGAAGGAAAAGAAATGTTTGAAGGCAGGTCTTTTCCACTCTTCTAATTAAACATAAAAGGGTGTGTCTAAATCACGAGTCTCATTCAGATGCTTGTCAGTAACATTTTAAAATGTAGATTTTATTAATAAAAATGATTTGGATTTAAATAAATAAAATTCCAGTTTATGCACAATAGATTTTTCTGTACAGGTGTGAAACTCTTCTTTTGTCTGGGACTAGCGCAGCCCTCTGGACATACAGATTGGTGCTATAAAAATATCCCTGTTCCTGGTGTAAAACAGGAGCCACTCTGGAGGTGTCTGTGGACCTGGAGTGGGCAGAAGAGTCTCTGGTGTAAGGACTTGGTACAGATGCACTGGAGTACCTTCAGGGAGGGCGTGTGGCGTCACAAAGCCATGGATTTGGATTGTCCAGCATCACAGCTCTGTTCCAAGGGTATTTTAGAGACTCTGAGTCAGTTGTGACATCCCTTTGCGTGCTTCGGGTGGCAGCAGCGCTTTTCCCAGAGTTTGACGAGCTCGGACACCACGAACACTGAGGAAGCCAGGCCAGTGAGGAACAGCAGGTCTGGGAGAGGAGAGAGTGCAGGTGAGCTCAGCTGGGCACGAATCCCAGCCCAGGGCCTTCCTGCAGCTGGGAATTGTGCCGATGAGCCCCTGGGTGCGTGGCCCCGCCGAGAATTAGGGACACCGCTGCAGCAGACGCGGGACACCCACAGCTGGGACAGTCCCCTTGGAGGAGGAAACAGGAATCCTTTAGGATCCCCCGCTTATGGTAACAGCCTAATGCAGGTGCAACACGGTGTGGTGTTTGCTGATCCAAACGGTAAAGATCTGTGTTGCATTTCAGCTGGGAAGGGCTGCTCTTCCCAAAGGGAGTGTCTGTTAATGATCCACAAAATATCATCATACAGAGCTCGTGGAAAATCCTGGCATGTCTGCATTTACTTGCATTTATGTGCAGTGAATCAAAATTCAGAATCTAAGCTGGGATAATATTAAATATTACTACTATTTGGGTACAGCTCTGTGTAGATATACAGAGACAGGAGCTCCTGATTGATTTCCACTACCGGGGATGTGTTGGGAGCTAACGGAGCAAACTGGGAATGGCATCTGCTTTCTAAAGTGACTTTAAGAAAAAAAACCAACCAAACAAAACATTTATTTTGCAGCTTACCTAAAACCCCTAAATTCTCTGTCTGGAAGATCTTTTGTAGTGGAGGGATGTAGATAACAGCCAGCTGTCCCAAAAATGACCCAAGCACGGAATACAAGAACATGCGGTTTCGGAAAAAGCCAATTTCAAATATCAACTTTGTCTAGAGCAGGGGGAAAAAAAAAATCAAAAGTAACTTTTCCTAATCTCTCTTAGAGCTTAATGTGACTCTGTTTCTTTACATTTCAACTCCACTGCTTTTTGAAGTTCCATAAACACTTAGACAGAGCTACGTAATTGAAAGTGTAGTTATACTTGAACTGTAAAGGATAATTTTATCTATATAAAAAGTTGATAAAAATCATACTGCTTTAAAATTAAAAAGCTCCTTACTAGGCAAAATGCTGGTATTCTACTGTTTATGTCTGTGATTTGAGACAAGAAATTACTGCTGACAGAACAATCTCACCTGAGAGCGACATGTCAGGGCGTTGAAGAGGTCAAAAAACACAAAACAGGTAAAAGTCATCGTTGTGGTTCGAGGAGTTATGCCCCCTTTTGGAATCTGGAAGCACACAAAAATTCACAGGTTAGTTTAACCTTACAGAAATATACCAATTCAATAGAAGAATTAAATGTTCCCTTTAATGAGCCCAGTCAAATCAAAGGGTAGTAAAACAAAGGAGTAAATCTAGTTCTAGCTGTTATAGGTAGCATTCATGTCTCTCTGCTAATTTTAGAGTTATGATCTTATCAACCCTCTTCTAAATTCTTAAACTGATGTGGACTTTGAGTAAAGAACATTCTAAACTAAATTACTGAAACTTAAAGTAACAGTAATTATTTACTAACAGCGACCCATTGTACTTGGCATTTTCTGCTGGGAAAATGGAAAGCTAGAGGTGAAAAGTCCCTTAAAGTATTGATGCCACATCAACTAATAGGTTTCCCATTCTGGATTGGAAGAGGCAGCAGAGGGAGGCAGGAGCAGAGCTGGGAGCTGACCCTGCTTTCTCTGCCCACACCGATCCTTCCCCACGGGATGGATTCCAGGATGTCCTTCTCACGCCCTTCAGAAACTGCTGTGCTCCATCCACCCTGATGGAAACAAGATCAGAGTGCAGATTTCCCTCACCTCCTTCCAGAAGACAAAGAGGGTTCCACTGATGATGATGACTGCTGACATGAAGATTTTCAGGATCAGGGATTTGCTGAGTATGGTGTCCGTGATGCAGCGGGGGGGCTGCTTGATGGTGTCCCTGTCAACAGGTTCAACCCCCAAGCTGCCTCCAAGAGAAGCAGAGGGATGTGTTAATGAATGCAGGGTGTCCCAAAATGGACATCCTGAGAAACCAGGACAGAGCTGGAGGGTGTAATTCTTTGGAACACAGCATGAATATTCAAGCGGGGTGACTGAAGGCCCAAATTTGTCCATGACACTGATACCAAAAGTCTTTTCTGCATATTGAGCCGCTAAAGTAACATCAGATCATCATACCAGTATCCCACCCCACAGTGAGAGCTAACTGTGAGAGCCTGCATAATGTGGAAGCAGAAATTATATTTAGCTGTTACTGTAATTAGCACTTGCATGAGGTTCCTAAGTCTTGTGATTTTAGGGCATAAACACATTATTCCCTTGCCATTCTACCAGCAGGTGATGCTCTCAGGATAACAGGCTGTTCCTGGTCAGAAAATGGAATAGTTAAGTGATTCCACCATAAAGCAGGAAAACACAGAAAACCTCAAGTAAATGTGAAGTGCTTTTTGAACGACCAGGAGGGAACAAAAGTGCAACTTATCCAACCACTGATGATTGATGAGGAATCACAACAGTTTGTGAGCTAAATTCAGACATGTGAAAGCCAAGATTATTTTGCTCGTTTAACTCTTCCATACCTCTGTGCTGGCGGCCCATCCATGATGATGTTGATCCATAAGATCTGCATTGCATTGAGTGGGTTTGGTAGGTTGAGCACTGTTGACAGGGTAATTAGGCTCAAAGCTGAAATACTCCTGCAAACCACAGACGAACATTATTCTGCAGGGCCTCACCCCAAAGGTGCTTTCACAGGAGCTGAAGCAAACAGGAACTTACGTGCTCAACTGGAACCGGACAAAATTTTTTATGTTGTAAAATATTCCCTTTCCCTCTTCGATTGCATTCCTGGAAAGCAGAGGGGAGTTTATTAAGTAAAGAGCACTCACACTGTTTAACATTGAGCTCCCCATGACACTCAAAACACAAATTGTCTTTTCTAGCCCTTATTTCACTGGAAATTCAGAGCCCAGCTCAGGAGGAGGCTGTCGATGCAGCTTCTCACTTACAATTCCTTTATCAGCGAGTAGATCTGAAAACCTGGGTCACATGGCCAGGTTTGGGTTCATAAAGCAGGCCTGGGACCTATTTATATACTCACTATACCCTGCCCACTCTCTCTGTTGTTATGAACCAACAGAGCATTGCAAATTACGTTTTTCCTCTGAGCTTCCTGTATGAGGCAGAGTACGAGGTAGAATCATAAAGGCTGGAAAACACCTCCAGGATCATCGAGTCCAACTTTTGACCAAAAAAAATCTCTGATCTACCCAGACTTCCAGGTGCTCTCAGATCCCCCGTTAGCTACAGCAATGAGAAGCCACGGCTTTCAGGTGAGAGGTGGCTTGGTCAGCACTCCCTGGAAGGAAAGTCACGGCCATGTACGGAACTAAAAACGAGTCAGAGCCACACTGGGGCTCTCCACTTCCATGCCCTGCATCCTGCCGCATTCCCAGGGCTCCTCACGCAACAGGCCTGCCGCAGGGGACAGCCAGAAAGCAGCTGAAGAGTAAGGAAGTCACTAAACCTACATCACTTTTGAGAAGTCATCGTCCACGAGGATCATGTTGGCAGCCTCTTTGCTGACGTCTGTCCCCGCCTGTCCCATCGCGATCCCGATATCGGCGGATTTCAGGGCCACGGCGTCGTTGACGCCGTCTCCTGTCATTGACACCACAGCGCCAGCCCTCTGCAAGGCCTGTGGGAGGGGAGAGTCAGAGGCCCTCAAGCCAGAAGCCACCAAGTCCTGTTGGCAACTGCCGAGACTGTACTATTTGCTTTGCTCCTTTTGCACCGAAGGATCAGAAGTGCTGTTTGGCTCGGAGGGTAAAACAGACTCAGCACCACACTGAGGACAAAACTCGGACCAAGGATTAGGAGACTGTTTTTTCAGGAGTATAGGGAATCTCACAACTCCAGCAGAACTTAGAAGAGGGGAGCAAAACCCTCAGAAATCATTCTCCTGATGTTATACTTGCTAATACCTCACTAGTGTTTTTCAAATGCCTAGGCCAGGCTTGCAAGAGAAATCATAAAATCACAGAATCATGGAATATCCTGAGCCGGAAAGGACCCACAAGGATCATCGAGTCCAATTCCACAGCTAATACCTTCAGAGAAATAGTGCCAATGCTCTAGCTGGCTCTGCTACAGTCCTTTCACAGAACCAGGAGGTTGGAAGAGACCTCTAAGATGAACGAGTCCAACCCAGTTAGTTTGAGCTGATCCTGCTGGGGAAGACCAGGTCATGTGGAGAACTGAGGCTCCCTCCCCCTTGTTTTTGTGAGGCATACAATGAATTTTAGAGGCTCTTAGTACCTTTATTATTTTTAGTTTGTGCTTTGGACTTGTTCTGAAGAAAATGGAAACCTGAAAAAAGAAAAGGACAAAATATAACCTCGTATTAGGTGGAAGCAATTGGAAATAGGCCTTGTTTATATAATCAAAGCCATTACATTTTGGACAGCGGAGGAGAGCTCTGCCTCTGCCAGCTGGTCCAGCTCTTCCCCAGACATGGCTTTCAGCTTCCCATTGCAGAGACCAATATTCTGTCCTGCAAAGGAAAGAGATACACTCCAAATATTAGTGGATTCTATAATCCCAGCAATGCTATCTTTTAAAGCTTTTAAGAGTCTTACACTGAGATTTTGCCATTTCTGGGGCTAAAATAGCTGAGTTAATTTACTGGAATTTGGCCCAGAGTTCATAGCTGCTCTATACTGCATTTAATATTTGTTTCAATGGAAAGCAAAAACTCAGTGACCTCTAAAGCCTCTACTGCACACAATCGATGATGAAGTTGATTATTAAAGGGATATAACATTTGACTGATGTGACAGACGTACCCCAGGCCCCCAGGAAAGCAGCAAAGTTTGGTACCTATAGCCACAGCCGTTTCCAGGGCGTCTCCAGTGACCATCCTTACTGACACACCAGACTCAAACAGCACCTGAACAGCTTCTCTCACTCCAGCCCTTGGCGGATCAATAATTCCAACCAGACCTAGAAATGTTAGTTTGCCCAGTTCTGGACCTGAAGCCAAAGCAAGCACTAGTAACAGAGGGGCGAAAAAGAAGACAAGAGTAAATTGTTAATGATGTATTTCCATGCTTTAAAAGGAACATTTAGAGAAGGTATTAAATCGGCTGTTTTCCAGCAGAAAAAGTCATTAAAGGCAGATCTTTAGTCATTACAATCAGATCTTGTATAGGTACAAAAATTCAGTCCACTTAAATAATAGTTTCTCTGAATGAGAGCATTTCTGTTTGACGTGTTTCTCTTAGGATTTATTTCCTTCTAATTTTAAGCTGTCTACCACGTCTTCCCTAAATGCAGATGGATTAAATCTGGACAGTGCTATGTTAAACCAGACAGTATTGAACTACTAAGTTAAACAACAGCATTCCTGCAAAAACTTACATGTTTCTTAAAACCTAAAAATGTGAAATGTAAATTCAGTTCAACCGGTGAAACTCCCCCCATGTAAACATCCAGCTCTGAACATTTTGTCTCTGTTCTTGCTGCATACTTGTTATCATTCAATCATTGTTAAATCACTCTGGGATATTTTGCCAGGGGTTCATGTCAGCATTGCTTTGATGGTGGAATCATAAACTGCAGCAGCTGCCTGAGTTAATCACTTCCCCTCAGAGCAGTAATTTGCCATTGCCACGAGGGCAGATGATTTGGATATTGTAAATCAAGCGCTGTACAGGAGTTCCTAACCACAAAGCATGGGGTGGGAGAATATGTACATTAACTGCACCATCCTCCAGATCTGGCTGCCAAGGCTTGTCCTCATCTCCTACAACCTGGGAATGGTGTCTGTGTTACTGTGGGAAAACCTGAGACATTTCTGAGGGGATGTTTCTGGTGATGAAGGAGGGGACAGGTGTATAAAACTCCTGTGGGCTGTGCATGACAGGCAGCTGGGATCAGGAGATCGACAGATTTGGGCCTAACAAAGGATTGAACTGAGCTTCAAACAGAAATCTCAATTCCCAAATCCACGTTTGGAACTCTCCTCAAACTGGCTTTTTGTTGTTCTCTTCTCCAAAAGCAAACCTTGGCAGAGAAGTGCTTAGATGGGGCCCAGCTCCAAGCTCTCCAGTGCATCACCCAGACCCTATCCCAGACAGCCACAGCCCTCCATGGAAGAGGAACATTCACATTTCCAGTGCTTATTTTCAATTCCTTTCAAACTCACTAATTTAAACCCAGCAAAAATAAGATCAGCCAGCAGACCCAAGACACAGCCCTTGGCACTCCGACAAGCGTTGGGAAGAGATCATGAAAGTGATGCTAAGAACTGATGGCTTTAAGATGAAAGAGGGGAGATTTAGATTGAAGATTAGGCATAAATTCTTCCCTGTGAGGGTTGCCCAGAGAAGCTGTGGCTGCCCTTGGATCCCTGGAAGTGTCCAAGGCCAGGTTGGACAGGGCTTGGAGCACCCTGGGATAGTGGGAAGTGTCCCTGGCCATGGCAGGGGTGGGATGAGATGGGCTTTAAGGTCCCTTCCAACCCAAACCAGTCTGGGACTCTGTGATGACTGAGCCTCTGCCCATCCTAACCACGACAGAGCAGGGAAGTGTTAGGCCAGATAACCTGTCACCTTAAGGGACACGGACAGTCAGGACCGACCTCGAAGTCCTGAGGAGCCCATTCGCTTTTCCTCCTGCTGGTAGAGGGCCTTCTGCTGGGGCGTGAGTGCCAGCGAGATGCCACCGCTGTTGTACAGAGTGCAGTACTGGATAACTTCTTCAAATGCTCCCTTCATAAAGTAAATATCTTCCTGATCCTTTAAAGCAAGGAGAGAATACACTTTGTCCAAAAAAAGGAGCACATCTTAAATGAGTAACTCTTTAGCTGTAGGTAGAGAAGATCCTGTTTCCTCTTTTACCTGTTTCGAGAGATGCCCATGTGTTATGGATAGGAGGGGCCTGGAAAAATGCTCTGGCCATTTTTCATGTTCAGCCCTCACAGACAGCATGGTAATGAAAAGGTTGGTGAGTTTTTAAACCAGAATGTAATAGCAGCCAAAATGAGCTCCTTAACCCAGTAAGGGATAAATGACCAAACACCAGATCTCTCTCTCCCTGACAGATATCTCTGAAAAGCTTTTGTTTTCCTGCTCAAACCACTGTATGAGTGTATCCTCCTCCCATTCAAACACAGTTTTACAAGCTAAAATTCCACCCAAGCTGGGAATTTTGAGGTTTGTTCCGTTTCCTCCCAACATAGTTAACTCCTGCAAACACTATTTACTGAAGAGATACCATTTCATGCCCATTGTTGAGGTGCACAATTAGAAACACGAAACCAGCCCCTGCCTCTGTTTGCTTTACCTGATTTTTCAGTGTGCATTTCACAGCCATCCACTTCTGCTCGGAGCTGAACGGAATTTCCTTCTTTCTTACATAAATGTCCTTTATGTCAGCTAATTCCATCTGAAGCAAGGGACGACAAAAAGAGCACTGTAAGGCTGGGCGTTGCCAAAGCCTGGATATGTTTTCCATACCACAAGGACTGACTGTTGACCGTGTCCTTCCAGGCTGTCAGATACCCCAGAGCTCAAGGGAAAACACGAGGAGAGAAAAATTCATATTTCAAACCCATCTTTTGCTTTTGGTGCCTGATATGGGATAAATTAAACTGGAGTTTGAAGCTTGATTCCTGTTAAATTTTGCAAGAATTAGGGAGCTGCCCAGCCTTTTTGTGAGGCTTTGGGTCAAAGGAGGATCAAGTGCATTCCCTAAACGTATGGCAAAGCAACAGGATGAGCAGAATTCTGGGTTTCTTCTCTGGGTTACTGCCCAGCAACTCTACTTGAAAGAAGAAAGGCAATAGCAAATAGCTGAATGGTCAGTCGTGGGTGTGGGTTTGAATTATTTCCTGATGATTTACACTCAAAAAGCAATTCACAGCAAAACCTTTCAGTCCAAATCAATACACTCCTGCTCCAGCAGTGTGTGTGGGTGCTGCAGGTGAAGTGGGAGAGACTGGATGCTACTTCTGATCACCTTTTTCCCCAGCTCCCACCAAACCAAAAAATTAAAAATAAATACAGGAAAGACAGCCTCCCTCATATTCTGCTATTGCTTGGCTACTGAATTCCAGAGCAGAAGGACGGTGTTAATTCAGCATTTAGGGAAATGAAATGCCATTGTTTAAAACAAGAAATTAAAAAATCGTGAGTTCACAGCTAGAGTTAGGAGCTTTAAAAGCAGGAGGTAAGATCAGATGTTTGCAGGGGCATCATTTCATCAGGGCCCTCCTGTGCTTTAGAGCTCACCCAGGGGTGAGGCCCGAGGCTGGGTGACACTGCTCAGGTGACACCTCGAGGTGTTTTACAGCTCTGCCTGGGAGTGTGAATGCAATATTCATAAAAACATCTTGTTTTCCATAATCACGACTAGGAAAAAAGCAAAAGCCAGCAGACGACCCCAAATGAGGGTGACTCTCTGCCATGCAATCTGGCCTGGCCTGTTCCTGCTCATTTTTAATTCTTGTTTTCCTCCTGGACTCCTAATTGGCACGTGCAGAAAATCTAAAAAGGCTGTCCAGTCTGAGCCCAAAAGAAAGGCATTACCCAGCCTAACTGCAGGATTAACCAAGCCAGACAAGGATTGCTGTCGGCACAGGAGCTCAAGGAAAGTGTTTGCCCCTGACAAAATGTTGATTAGGAGAGGTAACATCTACGACCTTGGGCAGAGGAGACAAGGAAAGACTAAAACCAGTCTGGGGAATTTAAAGCAGTCTCACTCTGTTGCCAGACCTAACAAATACAGCTTTTATTTATTTATTTATTTTAATTTCAGGAAGGTGTTAAACTCTAAGGGTCTTACCTTCATTGCCAGGGCAATGAGAGCTCCTTCTGTGGGTTGTCCTATCACACTGTTGTCCCTGATAACGGCGTTGTTGACTACACAGCCAGCCTGGAGAAAGGGACAGGTTTACATGGAATATTTTTTTTCATGACTGAAGTCAGAGCTTTTTCACCTCTTGAAATGAAATGACGAAAGATGGGGGAATGAAAGGAGCCACGCCCCAGAAGTTTTAAGAAAAGATTTCCCCACAGCAGCATCACTTGAGATCAGTTCTTGTGTTTTCTAAAGCCACTTAATCCATGAGATACACCAATATTTTCGTAAAATATTACGCTTTGGCTAAATTAACATCAAGAAAACATGAGATATATCTAATGAGCTTGATATATCATGAAAACGAAAGCTCAGTCTCTCCTACTATTGTTTCTAATGTGCAGAATGAATGAAACAGGACCTAATCTCCATTTGAGATTCCAGCTCCCATCATTTCACCACCCAAACACTCCACTTTAGCCTACAGCTGGATGTTCAAAATTTTATGTAAAGCTGACACAAACCCGGAGAACATCACAATACATTTACAAATTGACTGTGTAGCTGGCTAATGTCTAGAATCTGTGCACATTAAAAACCAGAATGTGGTAAAATGTACTGGGTTCTCCCCTGGATATTCTCCAGAATATCACTGACTCCTGAGGCTGATGGCTCTGGTCTCTCCCTGCATGTCTTATGATCACTGCCTTTCACCCGTAAGCTTCAGGAATTACATCACAGTTTTTCCATGAAAATGTTTAAGCAAGACAGTCCATTTTTGGAATTACAAAAACTTTTTTTTTCACACTAATCACCCAAAGTGATTTGAATGTAACTAGGATAAGCTGGTTCATAATTTTTACTTACCTCCACAAGTTTCCCAATGGAGATGTTGGAAAATTCTTTAAGAATCTCCTTGGATGGCAGAAGATAAACATTTCCTTCTCCATTGTAGCCCACCCCGCTGACCTGAGGGAGGGAGAGAAAGATGGGAAATCTCCCTTGTGCCAGTCGGGACTGGACTGCAGATGCATGCAGGGGGCTGCACTCCAGAAAATTCTCATTTTTAAGGAGTGCAGGCATTCTTCTTTCTGTCTCAAAGCAATGCTTAAAGGAAAGGCTGCAGACAGTGACAACATCACATTAAAATGGCTTTATAGGGACAAAAGGAGTCGATTTATCCTATAGGGAACTTGAACCGTGATTCCACAAGTCTCCTGCAGCTCAGGGGAGAGCTGCAGCCCTTTGGCAGCAGTGGCAAAGGGTTTGTTCAAGCCCTGCCCTCCTCACGACTGCCCTGTCTCTCCTCTGCCTCACATTTTGCGTTTTTCCCCTCACTTTGCGCAGAGGGGAATGAACCAAGCAGAGAATGAAGCTGCTCCTGTAATAAATATTCCTACAGTAGATGGACCAGCAAGGGTCGGTGGCAGGTTTCAGCATTTGCAATAATTACAGGTTACGCCAATGAACATCTTCGTGGCACCTGAGCAGTTCTGGTACCCTCGACCCCGACTCTGCCTGCCCCAGGGCTGCAAAATCCCCCCTCTTTAAGGGACTGCACAAGAAACCGCTCGGTTTGGGGCTGGCCAGCCTCCCTCACTGGGGTCGAACCGAACCTAAGGCAAATTCAGTGCTGCTGAACTCCAGCAGGGAAGCTGGATTCCTGCCTCACCCCTACCTCTGCCTGGCAGCCGTCCGAGGCCACGAGCCGGGTCACTGTCATCTCGTTGGCAGTCAGAGTGCCCGTCTTATCCGAGCAGATGACATTGCAGCAACCTGGGGCAGGAAGGGTTTTAATCAGCACTGATCAATAATGCAGCCCAGCAGGGAGACGGAGAACAGGGAGAAGAGGTTTCACTGACGTTGTTTACGTTGCACCGGTGAAAGGGAGAAAGGATCAAGAAATGGGTGATCTTCCTAGCAGGGAAGGAAAGGATCTGAGTGCACACTGGGGTGTTGGGAGCATAATTCGGGGGTGAGGTGTGGTAGGAGACATCTGAAGAGGGTCACATTGTCTTGGTTAATGTTTCCGGGTTACAATATCACACGACAGGACGGCTGCTCTATTCCAAAAGGACAGCCCCAATTCCCACTCTGCCAGTTAAACCTTGCTGCTCTGAATTAGGAACTGCAGCCCTTCCCTGCCTCACCAAAGGACTGTGAGAGGAGATGGGTTAAAGATTGTTACAAAGAATACTCAAAGATCAACATCAAAGAGCAGAAACTGCCCCTTCGCTCCACTTTGGGCCAACCCTGATCCAGTAAAGCACATTTTTCCAGAGCCCATTCACAAAGTGCCTCAAAAGGGTGAATTAACAGAGCCACCACATTCCAGACAGTTTCCACTCCCAAGAAGGGGGGAAATTACTTTAATACAAAACAAGAGTCAGGCTCCAGCTCCCTTCTGAGTCTGAATATCTTCCCTGGCTCTGGAGGTGATCACAGTGCTCAGGCACAGACCCCACGAGCACGATGACCTCCAGGTAAAAACCTGGAGAGAAAATAAAGCGGATTGGGCTGCAATTAAATGAATCACAGTTTTGAAGGATTAGCAGAGAGCAAAGCTGTGTCCTCCAACACCTCAATTTTAGTTACTGATTATTAAAGAAGAAGGATTGTTTTTCTCCTTTTCAGAAGCTTAACAGGCAGTTTTGGCTGTGCCTTCTCTGCACCTGCAGTTCCGCCTCTGTGGGCGCAGCCCTCCCAGAACGAATTCCCTCGCGAGGGAAAAGCCATTTCAGATGTCCTGGGTCAGCGCAGACACAATAAAATCAGGGTGATAAGATTCCTTAACTGCAGAACAAACACGGGCAGTCCAAACAATAGCGGTGTTTCCCGTGAGGACAGGTTTTAGCTGCAGGATCCGGCCCCGCAGCAGATTTTGGGAACTGCACAGACCAGGCTTGGTATTTGTTGTGCTTTTAATGAGTGGTGCTAAGTAGGCACTGTGTCTCCTCCTTCATATCCCTGCTACCCTGACCCAGGGCAGAGCAGCAAAGCCTGCAGTACAGCCCCCTGGGAGTAAGGGACAATTTGGAGATAAGGGGAGAACAATTCCATCCCAGTTCATTCTGCCCTGCAGCTGTGAGGATGTGCTGGACACCTTCTCCGGGTCCCCTCTGTCCCTCTCTCCGTGACTTTTTGGATATCAGGGAGGTGGCCACCCAGCCTGCAGAAGCATAAATGGCTTTATTTACACTGCCAAGCTTGACTTGAGGGGCTGGGAAGGTTTTTAGCCAGACACTGAAGAAGTGGACAGAATGGATCTGCAGGAGCATCCCAGAGCATGGAGAGGAAGGAGAAGCAAAGATTTTAACCCAATACATGTCTGCAGAGGGACTCTGCTCCCTGTGGGCTGGGTTGCACCATTCCAAGCACGTGCCTGTGTTCATATCACAAAATAAGGGAAAAGGGTGAGAAACATAGGGTAGAAAATATATTAAATTCTGAGTAGGTTGCTCTGCCCCAGTAAGACTATTCCGAATTTATTTTTCTGGACCAGACCAAGGCTCCTGAGGCCAGTCCCTGGGTTTTCAGTACAGATTTTGGAGCCTGGCTGGTGACCAGGCCGTGTGGCCCCTTTGCAGCCTTACCTAAGGTCTCTACTATGGGCAGCTTCTTCACAATCACCTTTCTCTTGGCCATGCGCAGCACTCCCAGCACCAGGGTGACGGTGACCACGATGGGAAGGCCCTCGGGGATGGCAGCCACGGCCAGGCTGGGGACAGCAGAGACACAACAGCCTCAACACAGGGCCCAAACCACAAGCACCGACCCCAAGGTGCCACAGGCACATTCCCAGGGCTGCGTTTTCCTACGGGGCTGAATGGGATAACCACTGGGGCTGCTGGCACACTGCAAACACAAAAGTGGGGTATTTATCCAGCCCTTCGGCCTTTTTCTGGATGATTTTGACAGAGCGGTTATTTTTCTTCTTTACATTGCCAAAGAGCATTAATTTCTGGCTAAGCAGGGATTTAGAGGCTGGGCTTCGTTTCATTTATTTAACTTTCTGAGGATGGGAGTTGAGCATTCCCTGGCATCAGGGCTCACACGTCAGCCACTGGCTCCCGGCCACACGCAGCCCCTCACCTCCTCTCTTGTCCCACCACGGGGGGACAGAAACAGCTCCCCAGGTGTCCCCACCACCAATCAGAGCAACACCAAAACCTGCAACACCTCACGCGCTGGAAAAATCCAGCCACAGTCTGGATTCCTTGGGGAACTCTGGATGCTCAAAATGTATGTGCAAAATATAATCGAGGAGGGCTTGCAAAACCATAAACTGCCCCCCAAAACTCAGGATTAACCACTTTTCTTTGCCACCACATCCCCCTGGGAGACAGGAAGATGGCACTGAGCCAGTTTGGCTTCTCTTTTCTCTCCCCACTTGGGATTTTTTTTTTTTTTTTTTATTTCCATAGAACACTTCTTTTTTTAAGAATTGATTTTAGAGCCATGACAACACCAAGTTAGCAGGTTTTATGGGCACTACTGAAAACACATTTTTTATTGTGTTTGATTAAGAAGCTGTGCATGCTTTTTTATGCTGTATGAGATGTGCATTCCTTTCTTTAGATACAAATCCAGTAGGAACAGCAAAGAGTAATATTTGCTGTTGCTACGCTCCCACTAAATTCACAGCACAGATAGGAAAGGACATTCGCAGCAGGATGATGCAGAGATGCCAGTGAAGATTTTCAAGATACCAGTTTACAAAATTAAATAAACCCTCGAGCTTGGTTTTGTTCTCCTCCACTCTGTTTAAACCTCACATTAATTTCAGCGGTGCAAGAGAAATATGTACTTATGAAAGGTTTTACTCAAGTTCTCCTTAGTGAAATATCCATTGTTTCGAATTCCTTGGGACGTTTCATTAGAAATCAAAGAGAAAAGTCCAGTCCTCACCTGACTCCAATGGTGAACATGCTGAGGAGACGCTTCCCTTGCAACCAGCCAATGAGCATTATCAAACCTGGGGCAGAGGGGAAATGATTTGATTAAAAAAAGAATTTCAAAAATCTCTAACCTGTTTCAGCTGTTGCTGCAGCACTAAAAATGCAACGAGGCACCCAGATCTCTCCTTCAGTGGTGTCTCTGCTCAAACCCCCAAGGTCCAGGCAACCCACACCCACAAGTGCTTTTGGCAAAGCAGCCCCGGAGCATGGAGGGATCCCGCAGCCGACCACGCACGTGTGAGCACTGCATCCCACTCACCGATTATCCCAAAGGAGAACAGCGTGAGCTGCTTCCCCAGCCTGTCCATGCTCTTCTGCAGAGGGGTCTTGGGAGTCTGGAAGAATCAGAGATTGCTGGGTTTTCTTTGGTTGTTGTGTGGGACAAGAAGAGGATGGTCAGCCCACACCAAGTGACCCACCCAGTCCTGTTATCAGTACATGGTCCCTGAATTTGTGTTTTTCCCACCCTCAGCCCCTCGACAGGGTCTGTTGGGCACAGCCTGTCCTGTCCTTCTCTGTCAGACACTTTGGTGTCCCTCAGTCACACGGGCATTTTGTGGCAGAAGCAGAACTGAAGGCAGAGCATTAAACTCTTGGGACTGCTCCTGCTCACAGACTTTCATCCAGGACATCCAGCATTTCCCCAGACGTGGGCTGTGTTACCTCCTCAGCCTGCATCATCTTGAACACCTCGCCAAACTGGGAATTTTCGCCCGTGCCAATAACCACACCCTGGAAAAAAAGGAAAAAAGAGAGATGGAGGTGGAAAAATCTAGAGAGTCCCAGACTGGTTTGGGTTGGAAGGGACCTTAAGCCCATCTCATCCCGCCCCTGCCATGGGCAGGGACACTTTCCACTATCCCAGGGTGCTCCAAGCCCCATCCAGCCTGGCCTTGGACACTGCCAGGGATCCAGGGGCAGCCACAGCTGCTCTGGGCACCCTGTGCCAGGGCCTGCCCACCCTCACAGGGAAGGATTCCTTCCTACTATCCCTTCAAACCTGCCCTTTGTCATTCCCCCTTTTCCTGTCACTCCATGCCCACACCAAAAGAGCCTGTAACCAATGCCCAGGAAAAGATCAGTGATGCCAGGACTCACTTTTCCCTTCCCGTACCGCACCAGGGTGCCCATGAAAACCACATTGCTCAGCGTGGTTATGTCCCCTGCTTCCAGCAGGACACCGTCAGTCTTGGTGCAAGGCTCAGCTTCTCCAGTAAAACTGGATTCATCCACCAGCAGGTCTGTAACCTAATTAAAAATACGCATTTCTGGCACTGTTAAGACAAGGAATTTCCCAGCCAGGCTCGTTTTCAGCTGTATTTACCTCTATGAGCCTGAGGTCTGCAGGAACCCTGTCACCCACAGACAGGTAGACGATATCTCCAGGCACCAGCTCTCGAGCTAGAAGGTGCTGCAGTTTTCCTTCCCTTAGGCTGCACGAGGCAAATGGGAAAAAGAAGAAAGGGAACCGGGCTGTGAGGTTTTTATTCCTTCTGTGGGCTCGGGAATGCAGCTGGCAAGAAAGCAAGGAGCCTTGCCCCAAAGAGCTTCCAATGTAAATAAGAACAGAAAACCTTCACGGCAGCAAGAAGAGAATTATGTTCAGTTTAGGCTCAGTTTTAATTCATAAACAGATGGGCAGGTTATGGATGATTTACATTTCATAAGTGACTTAAAGATTATTTATACAGTGGAGAGGAGCAACAAGGAGTGGTGCTTTCATGCTTTAAATAATGAATTGCAGATTCTTGAACCTAAACAGAGGCTTTTTAAAGCTAGAATTACCCCTGGCATTCTGCTGTTGCATTCAGAGTAGAGCCTTCCAGGCAGCTGGATGCTTCTGGTGTCATATCATAAATAAATAAAGAACCTGCAGTGGGATTTGTAAGCTCCAGGGTGAACTTTAGACCAGAGGAAAACCCCACACCTCTTTGGCGGGGAAAAGCTTCCCTGAGCCTCACAACTTATTTCTGTTGGCTGCGACAAAACTGATTTGCGAAGACATAAATAGGGGAAACGTTTCCTGTAATTTCGAGCACTGATAACAAACATCAAAGCCGTGGGGAAAGCCGTGTCTGATCCACCCTGCAGCTGCTCCTTGGGCTGCGACCTGGCTGTGCCTGTGCCCGACACGTGGGTGCAGCACCACGTAGGACAGGAGCCCCAGCCCACCTGCACCTGCACTCAGGTGCTGCTTTGTGCCCATGCCCCGGGGGAAAAACTACCCTAAAGCAACATAAAAGTATACACAGGTGAGGTTTTCCTGCCTGGGAAGACAGTGGCATGCAGGATGCTGCAGGAATGTGGAGTAGGACTTCCTTGGAACCTCCTGCCTTTTAGCATTTATCCAATTCCACAGGATGCCTACTTCTTACCTCAAATTTTCCTAATTTTTTTCCTTAATAATTACTAAAAAACTTCTAATTATTTCTGATCATTACTAATTATTTCATCCCCCTTCCCTGTGACCTACACCTGCACCCGTTCACAGTGCCACCCCTCCAGAGACCAGGTTCTCATTACGTGCACGAGAGCCTGAAGTAATTTCCTTCTCCTGCTGGTCCTGCCCTCTCAGCCCCACTCCCTGCCAAGCCCCCACTGCAGGGAGGCCTCACCAGTTGCACTCTGGGGGCACCAGCTTGTTCAGTTCTTCCAGAGACTTTTCCGAGCGATACTCCTTTAAAACGAGAAGGGAGAAGAAAGCCAGGTTACAGGAGAGGTCTCTGCTGACAGCCGTGGCCACGGAGCCCAGCTCTGCAAAACCCACCTGGATGAAGGCCACGGTGACCACGATGAGCACAGCCTGTGGACAGAGAGGGGTTACAGGTGTGGGTACAGAGAGACAGGGTGGGATGCAGGACGGGGGCCACCACCATGGGGATGCAGGACAGGGGCCACCCCCATGGAGATAAAGGACAGATGTCCCCCACCACGAGGATGGAGGACAGGGGACCAGGGGACACCCACCATGGGGATAAGGGACAGGTGTCCCCACCACGAGGATGGAGGACAGGGGACCAGGGGACACCCACCATGGGGATAAGGGACAGGTGTCCCCACCATGGGGATAAGGGACAGGTGTCCCCACCACGAGGATGGAGGACAGGGGACCAGGGGACACCCACCATGGGGATAAAGGACAGGTGTCCCCACCATGGGGATAAGGGACAGGTGTCCCCACCACGAGGATGGAGGACAGGGGACCAGGGGACACCCACCACGGTGATGCTCGCGGCGTCCTCGTACTCCTTGGTGATGACGCTCACCAAAGCTGAGGCCAGCAGCAGGAGGATGAGGGGGTTTTTGAACTGAGAACATAAGAAAAGTATGGAATGAGAGGTGCTGAAGCTGAGCTGGCTGCGGGTCCCATCAGGAAGGATCCACGTGTGGGTTGGCTGCGGGGACCCTCCTCGCATCGTGGTCAGGGTGTGGGATGTGTGGATGGGTGTGGGACCAGCAGGACGAGGCTCACACCAAAACAGATGAATTCCCTCACTTCTCCCCTTTTTGCACGGGCAGTGCTCCCCTTTGCACTGAGCGTGGGGCTGATTTCAAAAGCTTCTTGATGCACAGTAAGGACAAACAAAAACTTTACTGTCGTTTTAGAATTTGAAACCAGAAATCCTCTTTCCTTTTCTATTTTTTCTTTAATTAATCTGCTCAAGTCTTCACCAGACCGAGGGCTGTGGGAGTCAGGTGCTCACTTGTTTCACTTTTAACCACAGATTTTAAGGCCCCTTTTCCTATCTGAGAAAATTACAGCTCTGTTTAGCTGATGTGGGAATTGATGGAAAGGAATTAAATAGATAAAGATAAATCTGCCAGCTTTGTGCAACAGCTGTGTGGCGATGCTCAGCAGGAAAGCCAGGATTTAAATTTATTCCTTGCTGGATCCAAAGGTGAAAGTCCTTCCATTTCTCTTCAGAAAACCGAGGCAAAGGGGATGTCTGCAAAAACAGCAGCTGGGAAAAGCCACAGCAAGGGGCTGCTGAGGGAAGATGCTCAAGTGCAGGGTGTGAATGGGATGGGACCAGAGGCACCAAAAGATTGCAGGAGAATCAGAGATGCACCAAAGAACCCATCTGGTGTCCCTGCAGGAGAAACTGGTTCTTCAGGCTGAGCAGAAAAAACACCATCTCACTTTTTGTCAGGAATAAAAGAATCCTTGGAGAGACTTGGGGATGATTACCAAAAGCTTAAAAAATATCAATCATAGTGAAAAAAGGGATAAACCATGAAATAAAAATGAAGTCTTTCAAAGCAACTCAAATCCTCGTGATTCAACTAAGCAGGAAGAAAATTGGTCAAATCACTGGTTGGAAATGAAAAATAAAAACAAACAGTCATTCTTGTCTGGTTAAAAGCTCTCAAAGAGAGGTGAAAGATGCATTAAATACTGAGAAATAGTTAATAAAAGAAAAGCTCAAGGATAACTCAGCTGGGGAAAGGGAAGACAGCAAATATCACTTTCTGCCAGGCTTTTTTGGGGGCAGCTGGATGTCAGCAGCACATGGCACCGTGCATGGNGGGGGCAGCTGGTGAGAAACTGTGGATGTCAGCAGCACATGGCACCGTGCATGGATGCATCTGTCACTGGTGTCACTAACAGAGACCCTAAAACTCCCCTCAGCTCCACAGCTGCCCCTTTTCTGGGGGTTTAGGGCTTTCCCTCACTGAAATCAGCTGAAATCAGAGCATCTTCCAGCTACCACTGGCTCTCCTCAAGCCTTTCACGATTTTACCACTTGTGTTAAAGGGAATAAAAATGCTCCAGCAGTCAGGCCCCTGATCTACAGCGCTGGGTGTGTGGGCTGTGCAGAGATAAACAGGTTCATTTCTATTTGAAGGTGTTATCTGCATCCTCAGTGAGCTGCAAAGGAGCCTCCCAGTGGCTTCCCCAGGAGAAGGAGCAGCTCCTGTGGCCAGGGCAGAGCCTGTTCCAGGGCTCAGTCTCTGGAAGTAGAAACCCTGACTATTTCAATGCAGACACACGCTCAGAGCAACCCAGCCAGGCTTTGTTTTTGCCAGGAAATGAGGATGTGTGCAGAAAGTCCTCACCTGGTCCAGATATTTCTTCCATACTGGCTCCGTGTTCTCTACTGAAAATTCATTCCAGCCGTGTTTTGACCGGCGCTGGAGCACGGAAAACTCAGAGAGTCCAGTCTGTAAATCAACCTAGAGGGGAAGAAAACCCCAAACCCAACCCAAACATTACACGCTGTAGTTATAGAAAACTTATTAAGGCAAATTTATATTAAACCCCTATAAGCAGACTAGGAAAGATCTTTGTGGTTCAGTCCCACATGAAAACATAAATCTGTCTGTTGTTTTTCTGTTAAAATACGTATTTTTGTTAAACTATAAAATTTTACCACCAACCACCACGGAAACCCATAAAGTAAGCACAAGTTAATTTAAAAAAAATATGTATTTCCAGAAGGGAGAAATCATATCGTAGATGACAAATTGGGAATCTAAAATAGTGAAGGAAAGAACTAATTTCTGGTTGCACTGTGCATTTAAAGAGAAAATAAAAGTAAATACACCCTGACAAAATTCAAAGGGAACAAAATGAGAGGGGATAAAATCTGTTCTGCCCGGATTAAAAAAAAAATGGGAGGTTGGAAATTAAAGTACAGCCAAGCACTACAACTCCTCCTGATGGTGGGGACCCTCGAGCCCAGAAAGGAGAGGATTTATCCCTCAAAAAGGCAGAGGAACTGGGCACTCCAGGAGTTTGCAAGTCAATTAAAGACTGATTTTGCTGCTCAGGCCCATCCCACAGGCAGATCCCACATTCCCAAAGACCTGCACAAACCCTTACCTTCAGAGCTCTCGCCAAGTCCTCCTTGTGGCATTTACAGGCGTCCTTCGGGGGCAGGACTGCCACCTCCTTCTCCTGCTCGATTATTTTCAGCTCACACTCCTCTCGGGGCTGAGGAAACGAGGCAAAGACATCGTTAGGTGAGAGCACAGTTAATTAAAGCTTTCCAGCACCTCCTGGCTTCTTCCCTTCATCCCATTCCCTTCCCTCCCCTTGCCAGCTGAGTGCCAGTCACCACACCACTTCCCAAATCTCAGCGCTTTAATACCAGCTCTAATTAATCCTGATCACAGCCTCAAAGCCAGGGCCCCGTTCTTGTAGGGGCAGGGAGGGCCTGAGGAGCTCGGGAACCAAAACAAGAAGCTGATGGTGCTGATCAGGAAAGGTTCAGGCTGTGCTGTTTGAGGTGTCCCATGCCAGTGTCTCACAGCCCAGACTCAACACTCAGAGCAAGGAAAGCACCTTTCCCCTTGTTAAAATCAGCATAAATGAACTGAAAACATGGGCTAGAAATGGGAGCCAGAGGGAGAAGCAGAATCTCCCCTTCCACCTCCAGGGCTGTTTTGCTCCATCAGGGACTCTGCAGCTGCCTCCAAGCAGGATGAACCCTTCCTGCCCCATCCAGGCAGCCCAGGCCCTCAGCACCCCTACCCTTCCCTTTCAATGTCCTTCATTTTCTTCTCTAAAATGCTCTTCCCAGAGCAGCATCATTCCCAAAATCTCCGCCAGGCCCAGGCTGTGACCACTACTGCAGGCTGAGTAAGGAGAGGGAGAAATCTCACCCTTCCCAAGGGGCAGGAGTTCCATTCCCTTTTCCCTTCATTCATAATGCACAAGAGTGTGTGTTCATGAAGAAAGGAACCCCTAGAGAGCATGGCAGGAATTCGGCTCCAGCTCCCCGCTCCTAGCACCCTGGAATGTTTGCTGTGGGATGCACTCAGGTCTGGCTCATCCTCCTGCACTGGTATTTGGGGAATTGGCCCTCCCTGGAATACTCAGGAGCTTTCTAGGAACATCCAGTGCTTTGCAGTGTAGAGCCCGAGATAAATGCAGGAAATCATAAATGCAGAAAATGTCCTTAGCTGTTCCCTCGCGGAGTTGGTTTCAGCCTTGGGGCTTCTGGAGATCTCGGAGCATCTCTAAGCCCTGCTCCTGGAACAGGCTTTAACCATATCCATCTGTGGCAGCCCTCTTTTCTGGCCATTTCCTGACCCACAGCTCAGCTGCCAACACGTGGGATGCCAGCACGCCCCCGCTCCCAGAGGGAAAGCACAGGAGTCTGGGACGCCTTGGTCTGGGCAGGGCTCATTTAGAGCCATTTTGTCCCAAGAACCACCTGCCCTCCCAATCCCCTGGCAATTTACCCAAGATCTCCACGGATTTTCCTGCTCCCACGTTTCCCCCAAGCTGGCGACCACATTTTGCCCAAAGAAGCTGCAGCACTGCTCCCCTTTTTGAGCCATCCCAGCACTGCACATCACCCTTATTTCCACATCTCCTTAACAGACCTCTCCAGAAGGGACAAAAATACCCCTCCACGTTTAAAACTCATGATTTATATCCTTGTTTGTGTGCCCTGGTTGTACAATTCCATCAGTTCCCTGTAACTTTGTTGACATCCAGACACTGAAATCCCCAAGAGCCACTTACGGAGATGGAAGGGTTTGGTGGGAAGAAAACACAGGGACAGACACATCCCTGAATTCATTCCCATCCTGATTAATGTGGCCTCTCCAGGCTCCTCTGTGCTGCAGGTGACACACACAGGTATCAATGTACAGCTCAGCCCTGGAGGAGTTTAAATTTTAATGAAAGCAGCTGGAGGGCAGGCAGGGACCCGGACACGAGGATAACATGCCTGCAGTCCCCACGGGCAGCAGGGGAAGCAGGGCCCAGGTCTGCTGGCAATATTTACCTTCAGAAAGGTGTGGAGGAAATAAATGACAAAGGGGCTGGATGTGCCTGAGCCATCTGTGGTTTCCCTAGAAATGCTGGCAGCTCCCTGCTCCTGCCAGCCAGAGGCTGCTGTGACAGGAACAGCTTTACTGGGATGAGTTAACTTGCACTGCTGAGCCTACACCTGTCAGGGATTTTCCCTCAGGAACGTGGCACAGCTTTTCCCACCAGCACAGCCCCAGCAATGTGCAGGTTGGAAATGCACCAGTGGGGCCCCGTCTCCCTCCTCCCCTGGATGTGCTGCCCGTGCAGAGCCCCTGGGCCCCAATCCCGTCCCACCCCACGGATGCTGGGTGCCAGGCAGTGTCCTGTGCAAATCTTTTCATAAACAAACCTCTCCTCGAGCCTTGCTCGCTTCTGTGTTTACATTGCAAAGCAGATGTGGGGGATCCACAACATCCATTTACATTTATAACCTTCATCCTTTCGGCACAAGAGCACAGGCTCGGTGCAGCAGGGCAGGAAGAAATAACAAAAGGGTAATTATCAGTTTATCTATTGCTTTGCAAGATCAGGAGATACAGGAGGCTGTAGGGAGCAGCTGCTGTGGCTGGGAGCCACCTCGGAGGTACCTGAGCATCCCTCATCCCAAAACAATCCATCAATTGTCCCGCTGAGCAGCCCATGTGGAAGAAAGAGAGCATGGGGCTTTCTGCAGAGCACACAGCCCTTTTTGTGTACTCTGGCAAGCAGCCCAAAATATCAGTTCTTGGGATTTTCCCCCACCTCTGCCTCTACTGAGGCTTTGCATATTCTTTTCCCTGTCTTAGGTTACTTTGGGCCAGTTAATGGACTGCAGTCCAGAGGGGGCCGGGTTATTTAGTCTACATGAAGCCCTTCCAAACATTAAACTTTATCCCTGCCAAAGAAACAATAAATAAATCAAACCATTGTCTCCAAAGCCTTTTACATTGCTTTTTT
>VYZQ01055022.1:25229-42156 GCA_013400655.1 Mystacornis crossleyi
GTTCTGTGAAGTCATTCCTTTAGAATTTCACTTCTTTATTTCTTGCCAAGCCTTCCAAAATGCTTTGCAACAAAATATGAGAAGAATTCTTCAGATTCTAATATTTAAGATTCTTTTCATACATGTTTGTATTTCTAAGAAGGATGTTGACTGATTAAACATGAAAAAATAAGAAAATTTTATTTTAGTTTTAGCATCAATCTTTCCCATTTCAGTGGCTGCTGCTGTTCTTTCTACCTTAAATATACTCCTGGGTGAACTTCTGGACCAGTGGTTGCTGGATACTGTTTTCAAAATGACTGAAGTACACTAAATCTCAATGACTTTCAGTTTTGCTCAACATGGCGTGCCCTCTGAACAGTAAGTGACGGATGTGTCTATTGTCCACAGTGGGACTTAAAAGGCATCAGTGCTTTTTTGACAGGATTCATTTTCCCACCTAAAATGTTCTGTCAGATAGAAATTGGCAGAATTGCTATATAAATTCCTTCTTCTTGGATCATAACCATTAAAACAGATCTTTTGGAAAGACATCTGGCTTCTGGACTTGGTATGCTCTCCCATCAAGCTGATGCATCTTGCTTGAAGATGGATTCAGGAAGAATCTAAAGCTTTGAATTCCTTCTTGTGAAAAAGAGAATTAACCTGCTGCAAATTTACTATATTTCGGACACAGAAGTCCACTCTATTTGTTTTTGGGTTTTNTATAAATGTCTTCTTTGAAGTTGGATCTGCCAGTAAAGCTCCCTTTTAAGTTTGATGAGCAAATGCTGATTGCACCATGGAGACAGTTTCTACAAGTAACCACAAAGTAGTGAGAAAGTAGACAAAAGTCCGTAATATTCAGGGAACGCCTCCCCTTGCTAATCAGAGAAAGCTGAAAGATCAAATGCTTGCTCAGTGGGCAGCTGTTACTGGGTTTGCTTTTTAGTTCAGTTCAATAAATTGACTAGCTCACTTGTTACTAAAGCAGATTATTGTTAATGGGCTTCTTGGTCAACAGCACCTCTTGATAACATTTTAATTAAAATGAATATGTGTCTCATTTACTTTTTGGGGTCTAATATGTGACACTTCAGAACACTGATGGTGTCAGATGTCATTTTCTTCAATTAATTGGTGCGTAATTATTCTCAAAGGGCTGGAAAGTATACAACTTTTTATTTTTGCCACATTTACCAATTTGATACTCAGTCAACCAGTAGTGCCCATGTCATGCCTTCCTTCTGGAAAAGTCATGCCTTCCTTCTGAAAGGAGACAACAAGTTGAATTTGTAGATCAGACTGCTGTTGCTTACAATCATACGCAACTCAGCATCAACACTGATGGTTGTTTCAGCTGGCTCTGCCAGGTAGTCCTGTGTGGCCCTGGCTCAGGAAGGTGAAGGGATAACACCAGGAAGTAAAGAACGCACCTCTGCTCCTGGCTTACCCCTGGAGGAGACTCATACCTCCAGCCCAGGAAGAGATACTCTTGACCAAGGTTATGCTACCAGGTTGGGAATACCATTGCCATGCCGTGTTGGATCAACATGAGCCTGTGAGAAAGAATAGAAATAAAAATAGAGTGCAAAGCAAAAGCAGCCAGACTCACAAATCTTTTCTATGCTAAGAGGTCTAACAGCAGCTCTGTCTACCTAGCTGGAGCTCCTGCCAGGGCCATCTCTGTGAGGCACTTGTACACAAACCTGAATATACTTAACTCACACTGCTGCATTTAGGAACAGAAGTGATATCCTTCTTCTACATTTAGGAAATTAAAGCACAGGGACTGGTTCATATACACATAAAAAGGCTCTCAGGGCAAGAGCAGCAAAAGGACATGGGACTCCCGTGTTTCAGGCTACCACATGAACCCCTGCATCAAGGTTCTCTGGCATTAATGAAAAGTAATCAGAATCACAGATTTAGATCTTGTAACATGTATCCTTCCAGTAAATGCAGAGCTAATTCCAATCAATGATAGATTTTCCCCTCTGGTTCCATCTTCAGAATGGGGACTATTTTTTTCCCTTTTGTACCAGTCACATTGTACTAAGAAATAATGATTAAAAAAACGTGGAGATCATCCTACTTCTTTGGTTCTGGCATCCCTGTCATTATAAATGTTTTCCTACTCTGTTACCATTACACGAGTTCTGTAGTGAACTATTTGTTCATCAGGGAGCTAACTTGTAAGCTCTAAAGATCAGAGCTTTATTTCAAAGGGAGGGAAAACATTATAGCATTTCATCTTATGCACATTTGTCGTGGTTTAACTCCAGACAGCAACGAAGCACCACATACTTGCTCCCCCTCCATGGGCTAGGGAAGAGAATCTCTTTAATTACAGTTTAATAGGTAAAGGAACAGCTGTGCATGCAGGCAAAGCAAAACAAGGAATTCATTCAGCACGTCTCATGGACAGGCATGTGCTCTCAGCCGTCTTCAGGACAGCAGGGCTCTATCATGCACAAGGATTACTTGAGAACAAAGTCAACAAATATCATGATTCCAAGCATCCCCCCTCTTCCTTCTTCTTTCCCCAGCTGTATATGCTGAGCATGATGCCATATGGTATAGAATACTTTGGTCAGTGGGGTCAGCTGTCCTAGCTGTGTCCTCTCCAAACTCTTGTACACCCCCAGCCCCCTTACTGGCAGGCTGGTGTGAGAAGCAGGAAAGGCCCTGACACTGTGTGAGCTCTGCTCAGAAGTAATCATAGAATCGTAGACTTGTTTAGGTTAGAAAAGGCTTTTAAGACCAAGTCCAACAGATAATGCAACGCAACACCAGAAGGCAGTACACCAAAAACTTTTGGCCATATACCACAGCTATGACCACCTACAACCAGGAACCATCTCCCAAAACTTCGCATTCACCTAAGTCATGTGTCCCAGGATACAGTCAAACCTTTAAAGTCAGCTGCACTTGCCTGTCCAGGTCTCCAATTGCTTTGGAGTAGACATGAATGTGGCTCTAGGTAAAACCACTATCCAAGAGTAAAAATGTCTACTAACACTGTTTTCAGCACAAATACAAAACATACAGCCATACTACTACTATGAGGAAAAGTAACTCTGTTCCAGCCAAAACCAAAGTGCAACATTTAGATGAATTTATAATATAGAGTAGAATCATAGAATAGAATCACAAAATCATTAAGGTTGGAAAATAGCTCTAAGATCATTAAGTCCAACTGTTAATCCAGCATTGCTGTGTTCACCCCTAACACATTTCTCTAACTGCCACGTCCCCATTTTTTTTGAATACTTTCAGGGATGGTGTCCCTCCCTGGAGGTCCTATTCCAATGCCTGACCAGCCCCTTCAGTGAAGAAATATTTCCTAATACCCAATCTAAACCTCCCCTGGGGCAACCTGAGGCCATTTCCTCTTGTCCTGTCATTTTTTACTTGGGAGAAGAGACTAACACCCACCTGGCTACAGCCTTCTTTCAGGTAGTTGTAGAGAACAATAAGGTCCCCCCTGAGCGTCCTTTGTTCCAGGCTAAACAACCCCAGCTCCATCAGCCTCTCCTCATTAGACTTGTGCTTGAGACCCTTCCCCAGCTCTGTTGCCCTTCTCTGTATACGCTCCAGCACCTCAGAGACTTTCTTTTAGTGAGAGGCCCAACAGTGGACCCAAGAACGGAGGCAGGGCTGCACCAGTACCAAGTACAGGGGAACAATCACTGCCCTGGTCCTGCTGGCCACACTATTGCTGATACAAGCCAGGACACCTTTGGCATTCTCAGCCACCTGGGCACACACTGGCGCATGTTCAGCTGCTGCTGACCAGCACTTCATGAAAGACATTACAGGAACTTATCGACAACTATGGGTGCACTAAAGGGGTACAGCAGGATTTAGACATTTTAGGTATTTCCAGAAAGAGCTGTGGACTCCATTTTGCAACATAATTACTCCAGTGATCAGAGAAGTTAGTCTGTTTTCAGTGCTCATAAACTCTCCTCTGCTGCAACCCTCTATTTGTTCAGGTGATTTTTTATTTCTGTGGTGGACACCTGTCCACTTGGAAACATCTAAGCCACAAAACAGCTGTCACACAGTAGCAACCTTTGGTTACTCGGAACCAAGGCTGGATTCAACCCAACAGTGACTGAGAAGTGAGAGAGTTGGTATCATCTTATCAATTTTCTGAGCCATCTGGTTCCAAATGTACAGTTTAACTGTGAAACATTACCACGAAGAATCTAGTAGCATTTATGAAGTATAAGACTAGAATTATTCTCTGAAAGGATAATCCTATAAATTTCAGCATGTTACGTGTTTAAAATATGCCTACCATTCACAGTGAAGCAGAGATACCTACATATCATTAAATCTAATAAAACATAAATGGATGCTAATATAGAAATGATATCTCACCCAAGTGTTTGATCTATGTCAAAGTAACACATTTTAATCAAGATAAAGATAACAATGCAGGATAAAGAATTTAGTATAAACAACTATAAAAGTCTCCATCAGAGTACTTAACTTTTCACACACAAGGTAGAAAACAGCTTCTCATGTACTGCCCTATCTGCATGCAGTGCCATGAACTGTGGCAACGTGCGACGGTCTTCAAAAACTGAAGCAAATAATTTAATAGTTTGCTTCCATCGAACCCACTGGTCTAACTGTTGAGTCTCCCACAAAATTCAGTTTAAAAAGAGCAATTCCTGATAGAATATCCCTTTCAACCTTCCTTCCTCCACTCCCCCTTATGCCCATTTTCCAGCTGGGGACATGAAGCCCAGGCACCTACCGAGACCTGCTGAAGATCACACAAAAAGTCTCTAGCAGAGGACTAAGCTGACAGATTTTCCTCCAGCTTCAGGCTTGCATCCTTGCTGGATGACTGCATGACTTCTTGTTCTCCTTCTCTAATGTACATGTATTTTTATGATAGATACTTCCTGATGAGTTTGGAAGCATGGATGTCAGCCAGGGTGGACAGACCTTGCAGTTATTAAGAAGCTTTATTAAAGTTAATACACATCTAGGAAAAGGAGGGCTATGATCCCTACTACTGAAATAGTACTTTGGTATTATTTAAGATTTTATTTGAACTTTTAGTAAAATATTAATCCCTATCCTGGTCCTAATATAAAATTCTTTATTATGTACTGGTACTGATTTTCAGAATCTTTCAGTTTTAAAGTAGGCCAAATGTTAGGTTTAAATATCCTGAAAATGTCTTTCTAGAAGATAATAATCAGTCAAATGCAAAATTGAGCTTGAAAGGTAACGTCTATATGGATCGCTGCAATTTTGAAGACTAAATCATGTCTAATTAACTAGGCTGAGATAGTAGTTTTTTTCCCATCTCAAATTTAATTTAATTGTTAAAAGTCATAATCTATACATTAACCAGCTCTCCACCTGAAATGTGGGGTAGTGCTGTTTGCAGAAGTTTTTAAAATCAGACCTTAGATATCAGGCTGTGCGGTTCCTTGCAGCTAAGAAATATGTCAAATGCTCTGTGTATCACATCCCTGGCACTGGCTTTTAAGGAAGGATTCAACCTGAAAACCCCTTTGAAGGGGAACAGAAACTTTGAAGGCATCATCAGAACAAAATCGTGTTACACTCTTCACATGTCTGTACACTTGGCAGATGCCACACACCAATAATTTAAATTAAGGCATTTTTCATTTTCAGGCATTGTAATAATTCCAGGGCATTTCCTCCATCATATTTGTAACCTATTCATTACACCATTTTACTGCATAATGAAGACAAATGCCAACACTTTAGCAACAGATTTGTGTAATGACAAGATGTACAGTAACACAGAGTAATGTGACCAGGCCTGCAAGTTCTAATTGAATATTTTTCTGATCCTGCTTCCATTAATCTTTCCTCCTGTTTCATTTTTCTAACCATTTTGCATGTCGCCTGCCCCCTTTCCCCCTCAAACCACTCTCTGAAAGCTTTTTTGAGAAACAGATTCTGCCTCCACTGTGGGTTCAGGCTTTTTCCTTATCAATATACACGGCTCACTTGCCGATGAACCATTGAGCTTCTGATGGAGGAAGCAGCGTGCATCCCAGGCATGGTACTTAATTGGTATGCTGGCCCATGCAAAGCTATCTGATTGCATTTGGTAACTGGCAGGGACAGAAAGCATTTCCAAGGGAAATAATATCTAGCTGTGAATGTGGAATATGTGTGTAAGAACTGAACAGTAAACACCAGCCTTAATTTTAATATCTCACATTATGCAAAACTTAAAAAAGATGAGTGCTCCGATATTCAAGCAGACCCCTGCGGGATAGGAATGTTATCATAAGAATATTATAGAAACCAATGTAAAATATCCAGCTGCTGCAAGAGTTTAAGGGGCATCAAATGATTTTGAATCACCATTTTCCTTCCACAAATGAAAGTATTTACCTATTAACAGCAGCAAAACTATATTATTTTGTTGGGCAGTATAACCGCAAGCAACATTGCCTTTCAGTTTAAGCTCTGATATGTTAGCATTTAATGTCCCAAACAGCCCTTAAAAGCTCCAAGGTGAAAATGTAAAACTATAATCCAGTCCTAAATGGTCATTTAAAAAATGATCATCCCAAAGCTCAGGAGTGCCTTTATCTGTTTATGAGGCATTCCAGTTAAAATAGTTACACTAGGAATGCAGGGAGGATGATACCTATTTAATTTTATGGTGTTTTTCTCTCTCTCCAATGATAAAAGGTGGCTGGGGCTGCAGCAAAAGCCAAATCCTCTTTGCTTTATTCACACAGCTAGTCACACTGACTACAATAGGGCCGTGGAAGGGATTTGGCCTCACATCTTACTGTCTAAATTCTCTTTCTTTATAAACCACTTTCTGTTTGTGTCCTGCTCTCTAGTGAAACTGTTACTCATATGCTTCCAGAAGAAATGTGTGACAGATGAGAGATAAGATGTGAAAGCAGAAAAAAGAAACATCCATTCAGATGAGTGGGTTCAGATTAAAAACAAAACCTTGACAAAACAAACCGTCTTGTTGACACAGTTTTTAGGGAATTGGTCAAGGAAGATTTGCACAGAACTGTTTAGACAATACCTGTATTGTTCATCCCTTAGGACTTACATCTCCTTTCCCAGAAATGAGAAGGCAAGAAAGAATTTGTGATATTCAGAGAAAATTTGTGTGCAATTTATATGTCATAAAGATTTACAAATGTTCTCAAGTTGATTCTACTTTTTTTTTTTTTCCCCAAAGTAATGTGTGCCATAAAGAGAATTAAGTGCCGATCTTGCTGGGCAGTCATTTGAACCAGGGCGATAAGTAAACACAGCCTGGCAGCACTGCACAGCTCTGCGTTTGAATCCTGCCTGACGAGCAGCCCGATGAGCTCATGCTGATCGCTTTTCACACCTCAAAGCTAAATCTCAGCAGTCTGGGTCAGTTCCTGGGTCAGACACATCCAGAAGCACCTCAGGAGCATGGTGCTGAGAGACAGTGACTGCCCTGGTTTTGCTAGAACTGCTGTTGCTATCAAGAAGGACCTTTGCCACTTCAGACATGTGCCCCCACTTTCTCAGCCTGATTCCAGCTCTGCTTGCCAACTTTCTTCAGGGCTGTTCCTGAAAATAAAAAAAAATTGTCAGTTCTCCGACGATGTCCCCTCTGAGTGAGGAGGAAGAACTGGGATCTCCTGGCCAACTTTCCAGGCTCCCCTTGAAATCTCTGCTCTTGGGGGACAGGGAGAGGGCTGTTTTGTAAACATTTTATTACTCTGCAGGTGGCAGAAGAAACCTCAGCAACTTGGGCAGACTAGCTCCTTGTAGAGCTCCAGCCCCGTGAGAGAAGGGGATCTTAGCATCACTGTTCCCTGGGGTATGCCTCAGGAAGGAGGAAGAAATTTCTCTGCAAGAGCCCAGACATTCACCCTGAGAGACTGAAAAGTGACATGGTACTGGGTCCTTTATTGCAAGCCTGGAAGAAGTAGAGAAAGGCTTTGGGAAACTAGGATACCTACTGAACAGAAAAATTTGCTCTGCTTAAAATCAGAAATTTTAATAATGCAAACATGCTCCAATGAAAAAAAAATTTATAGGAAAAAAACACTATTATTTCCAGAGGATAAATATAATATTTTAAAAACCTGCCATTACTTTTTGTTCCAGAAAAGGTGGATTGCTTATTTACTTGAGACCAAATCCAAATCATCTTCAGTCCTTGCAGATCCCTTCCTTCTTGTAAAACAATAGCAGTGAAAGGTTTAAACTTTAAATAATATTTTAGCATTGGAGATAATAGCAACAAATCTACACAATGGTATGAACATTCAATTTTCCATGTTTAGGTGTTCAGGTTCTTTCAGTTAACGGACATCAGGGACAAAGATTTCAAAAAGCGTTCTGCACGTGAGTGCATCTCACACTGCAGCAACTGGAGATGTCATGTCTAGCTGTCAAGGCAAAAGAGAACAGAGATAAATGATCACCCTGGCTCACAGCTGTACTTATTGCAAACTAAGCACAAACACCATATTTAGAGCCCTAACATTTGAATAGGTTACGATACAGCTCCAAATGAAAGTTTCCGTAATTAAAAAAAAAAAAGGTGGCAGAATTTCTTTGCCTACTTGTATAAAAATTTTCTAAAAGACAGAATTTGAGGGAGATTGGATTCGCCTCAGCAAGGCAGGCTGCACAGTGAATTGTCTGATGCTTCCCCAGTACATTTTGCCAATTTGATCACCACTAGTAAATTGGGTGAACTTTTGGATTTGAATGCATGAGACTCCTCATGTGTCAGGATGAGATAATTCTATGACTTGGATGATTACTTCTGAAGGCAAAAGGCCAACATTTTCTCCTTGAACTTTACGTATGAATTGATCAGCTCAATGCCTTTTACATAGTTTTAGGTACCTCCCAGCTTTGCCTAGCCACATCAAGGGAATATAGTGGTAAAAAGCAATTTTCTTTCTACTTGCAGAACATATTAGCATTTGAGAGAGAAATATCTATGAAAGACCTTACAAAAATATTCAGAAAATCCATTAATCCCAGATATTTTGTCCATAGTTCCTTGCAGAGCTATCAGAGTGTCTAGGTTATTGACCTATAATCCATTAATAGGATTTTTAAGAGTTCTGTTATGGTTACTCTTCGGGAGATGAGTGAACAGATGGATAGGATGGTCACCCCCTTGCTATAACCTTTGCCTAACAAAGCTGATTAATTCAGTCTTTCTAGTTGATAAGGCATCAATTGTGTCTTTGCCTACAGATAATTAACTAAGATACAAGCCACAGGAGTCAGAGGAGGTGAACAGCAACGTGAACTCTCTAGGCTAAATCCAAGAGATTGGAGTCTAGAAGCAGAGGTGAGGTAAATGATGCTGCAAAGTATACGTCAGTAACCACCGCTGTCAGCCCAAGCTTCCGTGAGCAAAGGCAAGATAGAACCCAGCAGATGGGCAGGTGCTGAGTGATGCCAGGCACCATGAGCACTAGCTCGAGCTCTGACAGGGCAGAGCTCCCTGCAGCCCAGCACCTCATTCACTGCTTATTACACTTACCTGCCCCAAACCTTAAAGCCACCTGAAGACAGTCCCCCTGCAGTAAGCAGTACTGGACATGGCATAGAGCAACACCCTGCCCTGCACAGGGACATTTCCAGAGAGAGCAGAGAGGCAGAGTGAACAGTGCTATAGCTGCAGATGGTTTTCTCCCTTCCTGTTTGCTTTTGTTTGGCTCTTTGAAGTGTTTCCACAGGCCTGTGCTGGACCAGAGGCTAGCAGTTCTCTGCCTTGCCTCATTAGACATGAGCAGTAGGGGTTGCAGCCATCTACCACACTTAAGACATTCAAAAGCACCCAGACACATAATTGACCCTTCAGCTCCTTTCAACCCCAAAGCAAGCTAGCTACAGTCAACAATGATGAATAAAGAAAGAATTGAGGCCTGGTAAATAACCTGAAGTAGAGCAGCTGCAATGGGAAAGGAAGCAGCCAAGTGAATTAAGCCTCCCATGTTCCTTGCTTAGCCTTGCTTTTCTCTCTCTGACCTGTAGCTGAATACAGCCTTTTACCACTGCTCTTCATGGCTTGCAGCTGCAGCACCCTGAGGCTGTCAGGAGCCTTGTAACACTCCTCTGGTCAGTAGCAGGGAATTTGCAATATCAAGGCAGGTACACCATGGTGCTGCCCCTTTTACCTGCTCCTCTAAAGGCACATCTGCCTTCCTTGGCATCCTCCCAGATCACCCCCGAGGCCACTCCAATACACACCACTGACTTCATGCTTGTAAAGCAGGTGTCCTAATAAAGTACCTTAGGAGTCAGCCTCAGCCATCAGTTTGCAGCAAGGGGGTTGACATAGCAGTAGGTTAGCTGGTTCGCTGCCTCACCTTGCAGTGGAGAGCAGAAGGAACACACAATCCATACCTTCTTGGGAAAATGGTGGACAAACTGTTTTTCAAATCTTCAGTTTAGAAATAATACTTTCAAATGTTGCATCTTGTGAGCAGCTGTGCAGAGGTTTTCATTCTGTTTCTGAATAGAAAAAGATATTAAATTCACTGTGCCAGAGTGCAGTGCTTTTTTTTTAAGAACACAGGCTGAAATACTATCAACACTGAAATAGGGAGTTGTGCAAAAGCTTTGGGAGGTTTTCTAACTTTAACACCAAATTCTGATTTTAAAACTGTTGATCCAGCTGTGCAATAGCACCATAGCTTCCCAAACACCTACTTTGGGACTGCAGAATTTTGCACTGGGCAACTCCCCGAAATATCTGAGTATTGCTAAGACAATCCAGCTCTAACCCCATGTCACGCTCATGCCTCATCAGAGGGCACAAATATGCAGCCCTCTTCTCACAAATAGGTAGCCCTCTTCTCACAGGCTAATTACCAAATTGAAGGCTCCTCTGGGGTGGTGTCATGTTGAAGCTGGCTCCCTGGAAACAATGAATTATGGTTCAGTTTCAGTCCCAAGATCTATTTAATATATTTTATTCCCTTCCTATTTGAAGTAAACTACATAAGCAGCCAATAGCAGAGAACAGAAACCAAGACCAGATTTGCTTTGAGCCATGGTCAAATCGACACATTGCTCCCATAAGAAGCTATGATTTACCCTCTCTATTAGCTTGCTTTTTAGATAATTTTCTTAGAAGCTGGAAGACTTAACTTTAGTGCCATGCAGGCAGAGAAGAAACTGAACTCAGGTCTCTCTTGTCCTAGATGAGTACTTTAAGCACCTAAATAATGTATAGAAAGGTGACAGTGACACTGGTACGTGCACAGTGTTTTACAGTAAGGTACAAACAGGAATGGAATCCTGTCTTAGCCAAGTTTTAAAATTCTATACACCTACATATGAACTTACATTCAGGATTGTATATAGACCAAATTTCATTAGATGGAATTGCAAGAAACATGCACAGTTAAGCATTTTAACCAGTCATTTATGAATGTTTAATGCATTTCTGTCTAGCATGGGTGTATTTGCTCTCTTTACTCAAATGAGCAGTGCAACGAGAGAGGCTATTCATGTGAGCACAACAGCATGATTTAGCTCTGTCTGATTTCTAAAACTCGTTGTAATCATGATACAAGCTTCAAAATCAGGGCTGACTTGGATATATATTAGCGCAATTACATCTGCAACCCCTCCTAGACTGAAGACAATTTTGGTAGTAATTTTCAAATCATTAGCACACTCTTTTAGTAACATCTTATCTCAGCTATTAGACAGGCTGTCCTTAAATTGAAGTCATTAGCAAACACTCAATTACTGTATTGTTTTTCAGCATGCATTTATATGCATTTAGTATATTGGATTATTTTGTAAAGTACATATGCTCTGCATATGAAACAAATCAGCATATATCTCTAAAACATAATTATAAGGCTACTTAATTTTGCATTGTATAAAAAGTATTGTCAACTTTCATATGAAGTAGCTTCTAAATAATAGAATTCATGGGACATGATTAATTATAGCAATGATGGTCATCTATCTGTGCTAAAATATGACAGTCTAATCTTCTAAATCACATCAGGAATGAAACAATTCTGAAACCGAAATATCCCTTTATGGCTTCTAAGTACAGCTCATAAATTACTGTGGCTTTTAAATCTCATCTGTGTTTCTGCAGTGGAGAGGCAAGATAATACTATGTTCAAGTTTGCAGTCTTCTTCAAGTAAAATTCTTGTTCATTAAAATATTTTAGAGGTGTTTTCGTAACAGTGTCATATAGCCAACTTCCCCTGGAAGAACAGCTTCAAGTTCCGTGTTTGCTAGGGTAGGTAATTTTCACTTTTGGGGGTTTTTGAGAAAGAATTCCTTGGGTGGCAGCTCTGCTGCATGGCACAGGTGAAATCTTTGTTGAGAAACCCCTGCGAGATAAACCTCAGGTGTTTCATTCCTTCCTTTTCAGTAGCATTAAAAGCTTATATAAGAATCAAGAGTCTCTTGTCTCATAAATGGCCTGAACGGTGACTTTCTCTGCGGATCACAGCTGCTTACAGCTGCCCTGATCCACACTGGGGGAGCCCATGCTGTGACCGAGGTAGCTCTGCAGCCAAGTTCAGGCCCGCCCCCGTCCCTGTGCACAGGACACTGTGTCAGGACCTGCCCTCTAAATCACCTACAGGCCAATTTGCTCATCAGTGGGAATTAGGGAAGCTTGCAGAGAAGACTATCGCTCAGTGAGCACAAGACAAAAGAAACAAGCATAGAAATTTGGTACCTTCATTTGGAAAGAATAGTTAGCTCAAACATACCCCACTAGAATCTAGCTTCTAACCTCTAGTTTTACCAGAGTAGTGCTGAATAATATCCATATTGATTTAATCCAACGACACAGGACAGAGAAGCATCATAATGTAGATGAGGTGCATAGAACCAACATCAGACCATGGTTCAGTGGTAATAAAGACCCAGTAACTCAGAGGCAAAAGAAAAGAAGAGATAAGAAGCTGTATCACTGTGTGTGCAACTCTTAAACTTTTCTGTTCTACAAGGCTGGTGGCAGGGGAGCAAGTTCAGCACAGGTGGTTTTCCTGGGTGTCTATGCTGCTGTCTTCATTTGTAAATCTTTGCCAATGCTAACTGTTCCTGAGAAAAAGACTGGTTTGAAGGCAAGGCTGGAAAAGGTCATGCAGCTATGGCAAACCTACTTTCCTCTTATTAAACTTCTCCTAGGAGTTGTCTGCAATAATCACCAAAACAGCCACACTATTCCATGGTGGTGGGAGTAGGCAGTGGGGAAGGTCTTAGTAAAAAAAGACAAGTGAACTTCCAAAACAAATAGCAGAAAGAGTAAATTATGGACAAGTTCTAATAACATTTACAGAAGGTGTTTAACCAAGTGAGCCACTGGGTTTTTTTCTACCCTTGCTATAAATATATAACACCAGTGTGAAAAATCATTTGCTGCACAAGTGTTTGGTTATAAAAGTGACCAAAAATATATATTGTCATAGCAGAAATTCTTATAAGGATGATGCAAAGGAAGTGCTCAGTAAGACCTTGTTTTATAGCTCCTGGAGCTCTGAGAGCACTACTGTGCCTCATGCAATGAGATAAGGAATGACTCTGCAGCTGCCTATCAGAAGAACATGTTCCTACCACCACACTGATCCCTTTTCCAAAATATTTTAATGCACGTCAGGCTCAGTAAGACACGTGGTTGAAAGTTGTGGTTGGATGTAAATTTTCACAATATTAATAAAATTCATTTTCCTTTCAGCTTTCTAAGCTGAAATGGTGCCTAGATGTCATACATGTATTTCCAGTTCCCCTCTCCGGGGTCAGAAGAATTAATAACTTAATGGGTAAATTGGCCAACAAGCAACTCCTCTCCTGAGTTTTCAGTAAAAGAATTCCTCTTCTGCTTATCTCACTGCCTGAAGGCAATTTGCCAAACACAAGAGAAAAAGGGGATTTTTTTTTTGTTCAAAAATATTTTTTATAAAAATCTAATTTTACTTCCTGAGAGGCTTTCAATGAGAATAACATATTCAAAAACAACACTCACTTTAGAGTTTTCATTTGGCTATGTACTTTTACTTCTTTCAGCAATCTCCTCCAAGTTGTCCCTGATTTGAAAGCAAATGCAGGGTAAGAGGAGACTAAAACATGGGAGAGACAAAGTGAGGCCTTGAGATGAAAAATAGCTGCAAAAAGCTTTTATTTTCTTTTATTTTTTTCAATCCAGCTGCATCGCTATTGCCTATGAGTTTCATGAGAAAATAGCATAGTTCAGTAATGCAATACACTATAATGTTAGGTGCCCAAACACATAATACAACATTGCGGTGCATATGGATATCCTGCAAGAAGGTGCTTATTTCACATTCCAAGCTACTTTTAAGCTTTTTTTTCTCTGTACTCCTGTACATCAGCTCTTCAATTAGTTTCACCTTTCATGTTATCTGCTTTGACATAAGTTCATGGCAATCCTTATTTATTCCTTATTTCAATGCTCTATACCTATTTGCCCCTACCGAGGGCATCCTCACGAACTCTCAAAAGCAGCAGGGGAAAAACAACAAGTGAACCACAGGGAAACATAATCTAGGAGCAGGTCATCCTCTGGAAAACCTCTGCATCTCACTCCCATGTTGGCAGCTCCCAGCATGTTCCCACAAGCAAGCCCTTGTACTGAAACACATTAAAAATTACATTTTATTTCTTCACTCAGTTTTAGGAATATCTTTTCTCAAAACAACTGAAAGTTGATGGATTTGATTCAGGAATACAAACTCTGTGAATTAATACCATTCACATTTCTGCCCATTTTTAGAAGCTCTAGCCAATGGATTTGGGGAATCCCTGCAAGCAAGATCTGGAAGTCTGTCACAACTTCCATCCCTTTGTGTATTTCCTGATTTTCTCATAGCTGTTCCCACAGTCATCAGTTTGAGAGATCAATATTTTTATGGAACGTTATAGTGTCTGAACATTTATGCATGGATAGAGAGGTTCCCTTTATATATTGCCCTAAAGATAAAATATCAGCTATTGGAGTTTGTTCTAGCTTAATCAGATATATTAGATGCAATAATAGCATGATAAATATCCACAATTTATATGGATATTTATATATGGATAAACCATATGACTGATCTAATCATTAATGAACCATCATGTACAAACATACTAAGGTTTTTAATAACATTCTCAGTTTAGCATATTTTGCACACCAATGAATTGTGATGTATATATTTACTGAACAAATGATGTATTCTGTATTCCTCATGTTGCTACTTCATGGGACTTCATTCTTCTTGCTGCACTTTTTGAAATATCTTCCAATGTCACTATCTCCTCTGCTATATCTAGAATCCCCTCATTTTTGCTACAGTATGCTAAATACTGCTTATAATTGTGTAAAAATACACAATTAGACATTTTCTAAATGTCTAATTTTCTAAAATTAGACATTTTAGAAAATATACAATATACATTGCTTTTAAGAATTGCGTATTTTTTATCCAGATGATCTGGTGTTCCACCTAAGTGAAACCTGGGACCAGAAAATCCCATATTATGATAATATGACTAGGGAAAAAGCATGTTTTCTCAAGTGGGTTGGATGCCTCTGGACATTGATGTCTTTTGGATGATAGATCAAAAAATAATGAATGCAAAGAAAAATTTCTGTGTAACGGAAAGCAAATGCCTCCTCAAATGCACCTATTGTCCTATCAATTTTAAGGTCAGGGGAGGATTCAGAGTAATCTTAACAATTTAAACAACAAATTGTTAGCTCTAACTTGGTCTAAAAAGAGATCAGTGGGATTTGCAGATATGACAGGACTGAGGTGGCAAACTTACCAGAAGGATTTCTGGTGTGCATGACTGCAGTTGCAATATCTATTACTAATAAATCCTTCAATTTTTCCTCCCTCTGCCTCCATTCAAACTTTCACAGTTCACATGTGTAGAATATGACATGGCAGAACGTACTACTGTTGACAAATGACTCCTCAGGAGAATTGTCTGAAGCATAGGTGGCACAGATGTTGAATAGCAGCTGTCATTGTTTTGGTGTTCTTCAGTTTCCCATTTACATGGAGTGGACTCACAACTGGGAATCTTAATTCGCGCATGCCTCAAGACTCACCCCCGCTCAGTTACAACTCACCAGAAAGCCCCCAGTGACTCCGTCACTCCTCTGTCACATCTATGACAGGCGTGCCCAGGCAGTTCCCCTCCCAGCTGCACAGAGAAATATGGGAGTTCTGATATCCTGGGGTGACAAGGGGCTCCCAGCTGCCTGGCATGAAGCTGGTACTCAAACCACCACATCAAAACAAGGATTGTAACGGCCCCAGCACACGCAGACGGCCCAGAGATGACGAAACTTCTAACTCTGCCATCTCTAACCAGCCATCAGGAATGAGCCAGGTTTTCAGGAAGTTGTACCTTAAAGTAATCAGAGATGTGCCAAAACAAAACCAAAACTAAATCAAGCAAACAAACAAACCACAAAAAATCTCCCACCAAAACAAAACCCCCAAAGAAACCAAAAAGTAAAAAACCACCAAACCTCTTCATTTACAAAAAGGGAGGGTTTTGTCGGAGAGCAATAGTTCCGATGACACAGGGGATGATGTCTCCACACCTGAAGATCAGATGCATGATATTACTCACAGAGAACAAGTGCTTGCAAGACTTTTGTGTTCTGCATTTGGAAAAGATGCTATCACAGACTAAAGTAGAGGTACATATTAACATTATTGACTGGCAACACTGAGTGATCTGTTTTCTTTAATACCAGATTTATCTGCCTGGTGTCTAAAACCATAAGAACCTGAATATCAGCAATTTACAGGAACTGTAACATGGAAAGACAGGAAGGAATGATGTGGTGTGTTTTCATACAAAAATCAAATTCAAAATCAAAACCAACCAACCAACAAAAAAAAAAAAAAAAAAAAACCAAACCACCCCCCCAATGGAGGTTTGTTTTTTTTTTGCGGG
>VYZQ01055024.1:3203-28064 GCA_013400655.1 Mystacornis crossleyi
TCAGTAAAAAAAAAAAAAAATCAAACAAAAAGCCTGAAATTCTGTGACTGTTGTTTAGAGTCCAATTGGAAAAGTGGATTAAAACTATCTTGTTAAAAGTTTATTCTTTCTTCTTTTCTAATGAGGTACCATAATTCAGGATGTCCCAATAGGAGCCCTTCTTCTTGCTACTGGACTGTAGGAAAACTTCACCCTCTTTGCTGAAAAAAAACAACTCAGCATAAAATATTTATTTTCTTTGAACCATTTTTCCTCTTTCAGAAAAGTCCAATAGATGCCATTGTCCTGTGGAAAAAAATAGATCAATACAGCTAAACACCTATCATTAGATACTATGGAATCATGCGGTGTCACGATTATCTTTAGGAATTTTCCATATCAATAGGGAATCCAAGAAGTGTCTCCTGCCTGGATTGTCGCAGATCCAAAGGAAACAGTTAGAGCTCATTATGCCCAATATCCAATGTGAACACCAGGAACTCTGGGAGTAAAAAAGGCAAATGGGGAGGAGATGCCATGCTAGATGAAACGAAGCAGCATTGATCTGTCAGTCCACATTCTGTACTATCAATGCTGATCAGCTTCATTATTTGACTGTCAATACATGTCTGTGATTTCACCACCACCTCTGAGCTCTTCATAAGTGACACAGTCTTTTCTTGCCTCCTTCCTCACAGCTGGGAAGCAGCTGTGTGTAAATCTTCCGTACAAACTGTAAGTCTATTTATGAGGCCTTGGTAGCCCAGAAGAAAACACAAAGGTGTTTGGCATGTAGCTTAAGCCACCTTCATCCCAATAAAACCACAGCAAAACTGTGTCACAGTAGCACAGACCTGAAGACGTGGTGAACCACAGGGATACTCAACAAACACGACAGGATAAACAGACAGTCTGTGAAAATATATCCCTAAGCCATTCCAGCTAATCTTATGTATTATGACTATTCCAGCAATAGCCAAACTCCCTGATAAAAGCTGAGCCCCTCTCTGCTGATAAAGACTGTACAAACTGGTAGGAAAGAGTGCTGTTTGTTCTGAAAAGCTTTTAACTTCAACTAAAGCAAGCACTGCAGAGGCTGCACCAGGAAGGACATGATTATGGGCAGGCAAAGTGGGATACTCAGTTAAATAGCACGGCGATGGACCCTAAGTATGGAATGTCAGCCTGCAGTGAGCTTAGAGCTTCATGGGACCCTTGGATACCTGGTTAATGCTAGAAGTCACAGACCTGAGCACCAAAGCTGGAATAAACAGAAGCACTGTGAGGCCTTGGGGATTTACTCTTAAAAAGCCCTGCATCCCCAGCCATGGAGTGCTGGTGGCTGTTTGCAAGCTCAGTGCAGGTGTTCAGCAGCTGTCAGCCTTCACATGGTGCAGCAAAGGCTGTCACGCTTTACTCTCACACCCAGTGCAAAGCCATGGGGCAGCAAAGGCAGGCTCATCCTGTGGACCAGAGACACTCTGCACTCAATATTATCAAAAGTAGTATTTTCTGTATGAATACCTGGATAACCGTGATCAGGTTCTTTAATCGAGTATGACTGTGAATTTCCGACCTGTATTTTTAGCCAGATCTATGTAATCAAATGAACAAAATATCCTTTTCCTCTGAAGTCAACAGCCAAAGGTTCCAGAGGTCTTCTACATCCGGCTTCTCAGAGCAGGAGAATTTGTAAGTTTGAATTTGCAGAGCTGCAGCATGGAAAGAGAGGGATGTAATGAAATTTGGCATCCCATTATCTGCTAAATCATAGAGCAATAATTCAACATCTACCACAAGATGTCATTATTATATGCAGTTTCTTCCTCTTTGTAGAACCTTAAATAAAAGAGGCCTCTGGCAGAACAGAAGAGTCATTTCCCTCCACTTCAAATGCCAAATAAATTTGGATGTGTTATTTTATCTTGGTTGGGGAGCTGGGTCAAAGTCAGTCAAAAAGCCTCAGTCCAAAACAATTTGGCCACAGGAATCTGTCTTTGTAAGCTGCCATGAGAAGGCACCATAAAATTGAATCCAAATAGGCCTGAAAGAGACCTAACTGCTTCCCCGGTGCCCTGTGCCCGGCTTCTCTCCTGGAGAATGGCAGTTTTCTGCTTTGTGACTGTCAAACCACCTACCTGTCCAGGGTATTTCAAACCAGGTGTTTCTTCTATGGTAAGATACTTCTGCTGGTGTGACTCAAAGCAAAAAGGTTCTAACAGAAAGAATTAAATTGTTTTTGTGCATTAGGACACTGAGTACACACACCTACCTTGCTGATGTGGCAAGATAAATACATGAGCATTTCACATCACCTTTTTAGGAGTGATAGTTTCAGGGGAAATACTTTATGGGTAAGGTGGAAGCCCTGCCATCCTTTACAGCTGCAGTTCTGTGGATGTGGATTCAGAGGTGCTTGTTTTCTGCAAAACCAAGTAGACTCATGTGCTGCTGTTTCTGTCTGAAAGCCTTTCCACTGTAATAAATGATTTATCATGCATTCTGCAGGGTTGCAAGTTCCTCTTCTGTTTGCCTTTGTTCATATATTTTCTTTACTGACTGAATGTGTTTTGAAATGCGAGTGGTGATCTGATAGCAGCCCATGCTACCAGTATGACTAGTCTCTCTCAGTTCCAGCCATATGGACATCTCAGAGGCCTGTGTGTCCTCTGGTGGCACCGTACCTTCACAGGCCTCAAGTGTTTTGTTATTCCCACTTCTCATTAGCCTGAGATCAGAGTAAGATCATTTTAACTCGGTTCAATGGCCCGAGGAGCAGCATGGGCAAAGGGGAGCTCACTGCATGAGACATCCATGTGATGGTATAATCTGAGCCACACGCTCCTGCCAAGTGGGGGTCAGCTGGATCACAGCAGGCTGCCCACAGCACTGTCAGTGGCCACAGAAGCAGAAAGGTTTGTTCTCCTCCAAGCAAGTGAAGTCACAGGTTTATGAAATACAGGCAGAGCATTTCACATCAGTTCCTTTCAAGGCAAAGAGAGAGCTAATGCTGAGAACAGCAGTTCTGCTGACTACCTTGCCTTGTTTTTTTCTCAAGTGTTTGCAGCCTGGTTGCGTTTGTTCAGTATTCCCACAGCATGGATCGCTCTTGAATAAATTCAAGTTTCGTCACAAATTTCTTCACTGTGTTTGTCAAAGAATAGACTAGTAAGTGTGTGGCTAGAAGAGTTCCCAGTGTATTTCCTGAAGACAATTTACACATTTTCACATTTTTTGTTTGCTCAACTTTAGTATCCAGCATCTGCTGAGATTTGCAGCAGTCTCCAAAGACCCACCATCATTGGGCATTAGCTACCTTCACCTGCCTATCTTTTTCCATCCTCCTGCCCTTCCCAACTCATTTCACTTGTCTCTGCCCAGAGCTTTGCTAAATACTCATTTCTGCCAAATTTTAAAATATCTATTGTTATTCCTCCTTTTCAGCAAAGGACATTTTTAGATTATATGTTCTTGGGTAGAAAAAATGCCTCAATTCATAATGTCAGTTTTGTTTAGAAGGGCAGTAGCCTGCAGCATATTTGCCATGGAGAGATAAGCAGGAGTTAGAAAACAGCCTGTGGAAGGACCAACATGGATTTGGAGTTAATCCCGTGACTGTGACTGAGATGTGACTTGTGCTTTCCACATGTGATCCATGGGCCAGGAGAGGTTCCAGGGCATCCAGAGGAAAGCCACCATACTGCCACTGTGCTGTACAGCATGTACTGCCCTTACCACCTCCTTACCACCTCCACAGGCTTTTTTGGGGCAGCCTGTCCACAAGCAGTGGGCCTGAGAATGAAACATCTTTCAACAGTGTGATGTGTTCTTTTTGTAAAATGTAAATCTCAAAACAAGAAAATAGAGACAGATGTGATTTCCTATGGCAAAAATATGAGCTTCGATGACAAAACTGTTTAAAAAGAGGCAGAAAAAGTATTCAGGAAGTGGTTCTGCACTGTATTTATGCGCTCTTATGACTGGGATGTGATGAAACACTTTCCAATCCCTCAGTTAACCAGGAAGCTGTTAAGCAGTACATACTATGGTAAGCACTAAAATCAGCAGATCCATGTAACAAAAGATGGTGAAGGCTTTACTAGGAAGACTTGACTGGCCTAAGTATACTCATTTCTCTTATATGTAAGAGTATCAAAGAAATTCCACCAGATTAGATCTTGCCCTTCTACCAATATCTTAAAAGGAAGAAAAGTGGTGAACTTGATTCTATGACAAACAAACTAATGGAAAACCTGAAGGGGGATTCAACTAATAAAATAATTAGCATATAGTAATACAAAAGAAATCAATCAGAAATTTTACAGAAAATACAGTGTTTCAGACAAACCTGACTTCATCCCAGGCATTCTCAAACTCTGTTTTTTGCATATGACGTGCAACATAGACATTTACCTCTAACACACCATAGTTAGTGTCACATGACACTGAGATAAAAAAATCAACATTCTATCAGCAAACACACTTGAATTGGGTTAAGAATTTCAAGACTGACAGGATCTCAGGAAGCCATCAGTGGAGAAATCAGTCTGTGTGCTTTAGGGATGTTGTTAAGGATAATCCTAGGCCTGCCACTGCTTACTACTTTCCTCAGCGAGCTGGAAATAATTTTAAAATCTCTTTTATTAAAATGTGCATAATTGGTGGACTGGTAAATTAGGTGAGAACAGATACAATCTGAAATGCTTAATAAGTTTAAACCAGACTGGTTTTTCTGACCCAAGTATGCAACATCAGCTTCAGAAAATGTAGGGGTAAAGAGAGCTTTTGTCATCCTAGGTCAGCCAGAGCTGAGGGAAGGTGAGTGCTTTTCTCACCTCACTGGCTGATTGCTCTCATTAAAGACTGATGTCTACTGATGTATTTGGGAGAGAATTGAAATTTTTCTAAATGCTGCAGGAATGTCACAGGAAGAGTAAGAAAATGCAAGATCATTATAACCTTAATATTATCAGAGAATTGATTCTTGTCCTACTGTTAAAAAAGCCACATCCAAATGCCAGCCTGCCTAGAAGATGGAAACTGTGGATGAGTATTCATCTGTGCTTGCAGAAATCATATGCCAAACTCCTGCTTTCCTTAAAGGGCACAAACTAACAGAAATGAGCAAAAATATTGAATTCAAAGCCAGAGAAAAGTGTGGTGCAACAGGAAACTGAAAAAATTCAATGTTTAGCACATCAAAGAGGAGCTTAAAATATGAAGCCATTTCAGTATTATAGGCTTCTCCAAAGTGGAGCAAAATGTTGTACATCAAAACAAATATAATTTATGTCTGATCACTGGGGAGAGATTTAAGGATATGGTTTACTTTGTGCATATATACATTATTTGGGATGACCAAACCCTGAGCTATGGTTTTGTTACATGCTGTACCAAGATCCTTTAAATCAGAACAGCTGGTGTCATATGAACTGCCCTCCAAAAACATACTTGTCTGAGTGTCATTAAATAATGATTTTTTCTGAGCCCACACAAACACTTGGCTTTTTCCATCTATTTTATCAATGATGAGTGTTTTCAAAGTCCAGAACTGAGCACTGGCAGTGTTTCACTAGTGTGAGGGAGAAGCCAGGAAAAACATATCTCCTGGGGAGTATTCCCAGTTGTAAATTTATTTTTGACACATATAGGATGGAATTGGGTTTCTGTGCTTGTTTTGATCTCTTTACAAATTCTTATTAAAGGGATGTCTTCCAGCTCTGCAGAACTGCATATCCTGTTCTAGTCCTAAATCTGTGGGTGAGTCCCTCAGCCAGAAGTGTGGGGCAGTGGGACAAACACACGAGTGCTCAGACACTCAGCAAGCAACAGCCCAGTTCTTCGCTCAACACATAAATATTTGCATGGTAGAATTATGCTCTACTGCAGATGAAAACCATGTATTTTTTTCACAGCCTTCAGTTGCACTCAGTGTTGTTCATCTACGGCACAGCCCGTGGGCATAGATCCAGCCAGAGCCACTCTGTGCTGTCACTGCTGGGCTCTGTTCCCAGGTGGGCCTGTGACAGACACCAGGTGACCCCTTGGAGGTGCTGCAGGGCTGTCCTGCTCTACTCCACTGGAGCAGAAGGAACAGGTTCTTAGCCTGCACAGCCCGTCGTGGATACAACATGTCTTCAGGGATATTCCCTCTGTTTTTGGCTCACTTTTTGCTTTGGGTTTCGTTTAGGTTCTTTCGGTGGGGAGGGAGAATCAAAGAAAATTTTACCTTTCTACTGACCAGGTTGTCTGTTTTGACAATAAGGAAGGAAACAGGCATGGAATTTCTTAGCTGTGTTGTGTTTTCTCCTCCTCAGTGTCCAAATTTCTGGTGTCTTCTCATTACACTTCAGCTGTGAGGAGAGTTCAACAGCAAAAGTTGGAGCATTTGCAGTTTATTTCTGTTGCCAGGCTCCCTGTTCATTGTGGGAGGATTCCATATGCAACCAGATATGATTTTCCTCTGTGTTAAGAAATAGTCCTGGCAGTAAACTGTTTGAGTCATCTTTCTGTTTGCTTGGCTTCTCCCATAATAATATTATTCAAAACTTGATTCACCCACTAATCTCACAAGACAGGATTTTAGATGTTTAAAGAAAAAGTGTTTGGGTTTTTTTTTTTTTTTTTTGACCTAAGAAAGCTTGGAGTCAAAAGGCTCATGCTGTATTTTGTTTCAATTGGGCAAAGAGAAAAAAACTTCTACAGAAAGGCACATTCCTTAGAAGTTCAATCTGCAACATGATTGATTACAGCTTGTTTTAGTGGGGAGGAATATGGTGGCATTGTCATTAGTAGTGAGATGTGTCTCATCACTTCTCAGAACCATCACTTCACCTCTGAACTAGCAGAGTGATTCTCTCATGTGTATTCAAATTCACACTCAGGGATAAAACCAAGATAAACAATTAGGAGGTCCAGTACAGACTCACTCATAGATGTTCCCATGTCATAGGAGCTGAGGTGACTCAAGTGTCATCTGGTTAAATGCTGTTCTTCAAGACAAGATTGACAGTAACTGTGTTAGTCCTTAAATCTCACCTTTTCTTCAATACAGATCCACTGTTAAATTGTAATTAACATACTGGAACAGGCAGGCATAGATCTTGTTTTAGAAATCCAGTATATTTTCATCACATGTTTTTGTAGATTCTTGGTGGAAAGTGGGGGAGGGCTTGTAATGCATAAGAGAAGAAATCACAGCCCAGGGTCCCCCGTTCTAAGTGCTGTACACAAATGTACTCTCACAAATAGATCTCGAAAACCCCGGAATTTAAATAGAAGACAAGAAATCATGCACTTTGAACAAATCAATATGTCAGTACTAGCTAGGACTATGTGCAGCAATTTCAATGCTCCGTTTGCCATTTTTAGCCAAAATTTTCTGAGGCCTTCCTAATTTGGAAAAGAAGCTTACACAAAAAATGGTAGTCAGTACTCAGCCTACAGAATGGCATCATGGAGGCTACAGTAAACATCCTTTCAGTGAATAAAATATTTCAAAATTAGGATTACACTATGATGAGTCCTGAGAGTGAAGACGAAGAGTTTACACTTAATGTAGGAATGAAGTCAATGGAGAGACAAAGAAAGTAGGGGACAGGGCCAAGTCCTATGCTAAGAGAAAGTGCAGATAATCTCTTGTATTTGGCATGGAAATGATAAGGACAGAGATGCATTTTCCGAGGACAGAGAAAAGGAAATTCTGGGTACGTACTTATATAAGTACGTTTTACTGTTTGAGAGGGAAGTCAATAGTTTTTACAGAGGACTCAAAGGAGTTTTAAAGTTTAGAGATAGTTTGGACAAAAGAATGAGACTGGCTGATGGTGAGCTTTCATCCACACTGGAAGTCTCTCCTTAAACCACTACTTTAAGTAATTACATCTGTAAAAATTTTTTTTCAGTTATTTTTTGCTTCCATATGTATCTAGGCAACACCTGGAATAATATTATTTTCTAAAAACTTCTAAAATCCAGTGATTCACTGCAATATGTTGCAAGATTTCCGTATAAGATTTCTTACACACACAGTCACACACTTATTTACAGAACTCAACCCACACGTGTTTTCAGAAGCAAAAATAAACAATTTTTAAGCAGGCTTATTCAAATCATTCTCTTTCTGGTTGCTACTTCTTTCTGTCAGAATTCAGCCAGAAAAAATGTCTAAAGCTAGGGTTGCATGTATATTTTTTTAAACAGAGTCATAACATTATCACAGTAATCATCTCCTTATGAAACCATTATAATGGCAAAGAGATAATAAAGAGATATTTGTAATATGGTATATTAATTAGAATCATAATAAAAGTTAATAAGATCATTATATCAAGAGTTACACTTCAAAATGTGGGAGAGGGAGTTCTCTTATTAGATTCAAGAATTACAGCAGAACTATAAGCATACTTTACATTTTAAGTTCATAAAAAAAATTTGATAAATCCAAGTTTTGTAATGAAGTTGCCGTTATACATTTTGAGTCTCGTAGAGGAATTGCTGTTATTTTAACAAACGTGTCTTACAGAAGATATTACCACTTTAATTACCTCAAGATGTTTAGAAACATTTCCCCTTAATTAAAAATCAGAGGACCTAATGGCAGTGGTATGCCTAAGAGCCCAGGGAAATCATTTGTTTATCTGTGGTTGCTATGAGGCTATTGAGAACTATAGATTGTCTGTGGATTAGCATATAGCTATGTAAACTATAAATGGTTTGAAAAGCTTGAAGATTTCATGCAAACTCCATTTCAACACATACACCCTCTCTGATTACTGAGGCAATGTGTTTTAAATGATTTCATTGTACTGTTTCCACACTTCAAAGGCAAACTCTGTCTAAACCCATTCCTCAAATTTGTGCACCTATGCAAACTCTGCCATGTCTCATGCAGATTATGATGTGTGTCTATGGCCCAGCAAGCAAGTCAGGGATTAAAACCACACCAAAAAAACCCCAGACCAATAGTGAATAGTCTACAGTAAGCAGTGGTCTCTGAGCCAAAGGCTTTAGGCTCATGAAGCTGAAAGAAGAAGCAGCAGGCAGTGCCCTGTGCCCAAGAAGCTGCCTCCACAGCACCAGGGGTGTGCCCTGGCTGACCCAGTGCCACGGGAACCTGCGGGCAGAAGAGCCAGGGCAACAGCTCCATCAAAGCGTCCTCTAGCTGGGCCGTAGCACAGGACAGGCCACACTGGTGAGTCACCTGGACTTACAGTTTGGGAAATGTCTTGTTGCTTTGTCTTGAAATGTCATGAGGTATCTGAGTAAAACTGGCTAATTCTGTCAGAGATCACAGGTATGGGTCAAACCTGAGCAGCATTTTGCCAGAGTCCCGAGGAGAGCACTGAGAAGATGAGCTGTGGTCTAGCTTGGCACTAAGCCTAAGTGTAAGGCACAGCCTGAACCCAGCCCTGTGGTTTGACAGCACCTGCCCATCCCCAGCCGTGCAGACAAGCAGAGCATCTGCAGATGCTTAGGCTGAAACAGCTGTGCTACTCCACAAACACAGCTTACCATGCCCTACCAAACTGCCAAGACAGCCTGTCTTTGAAGAGGAGGACTTCCACTAAAAGCAGAGTAAGAGTGTGTGTGAAAAACCTTTTCATTTACTGTGCAGTGTGACCAGAAGCAGATTTATAATTGCATTAAGTTGTTTACACAGCAAAGTAAATACTGATGCCCCTGTTTCCTCCTCTCACTTGTCAAATCCTTTTTTTGTTTTGCTATTTCAACATTTTGTTATTTTGATGAAATACATTTTACCATATTGCTTTACTGCCTTCCTTGTTTTGCCTTAAGATTTAAAGATACTGTGCAATGACTTAAGTCCCCAGTATGGATGAACTGGCATGTGTACCATTACCTCTTCCTCAACAGTGAAAGAAACAGGGATTTATAGACAGAATTGGTCCTTCTCAGGGAGTTCTGCAGAACACAGGAAGAAAGCTCTGTTTAGAGCTGCTACTCTGCAAAACTAAGTAATGTCCAACAACATTACACCAGAGGCTTTGTATGATTGTCATGGGTTGACAATGATGAAGCAAAGTCCTGCCTTGCCTATCACCTCTCTTAAAAATATTCCTATCTCTAGGAAACAACATCTCAGAAAGCACCACCCATCTGTTGCCAGCTGGAATTTCTGACTCAGTTGAAGAGCCAGAAGAAAGACACAAAGGCTGAAAATCAAGATTTTTGATTTGTTCACAATTTAGGTTCAATTTGAGCAGTTACTGTGGGTTTGTTTCTTTCTTAATTTTCCACAAACAATTTCTGAGAAAATCAGCAGCAGAAACAGGGCTACATGCTATTCCAGAAACTGTTCCAGAATCCTCCTACTCCTTTGAAACTGCCTTAAGGTTGTGTCACAGGATCTCAAAGGTTTTACATCCAGGTGAAATGTAGACACGAGAGAATGTTGTTCAGCCCCCTTTTTTCTCTCTTCCCGTCATTACTTGTATACTCCCATCCTTCTGTGAGCTCATCTTCCTGTCCTACAGCAACACAGAGAGCAGTCATCTCCATCATTGTCTGCGGGACCATTGGTGGGCCACGGGCTCATGCAGCTTCGCTCTAGTCTTTCTTTCAGCAAGGTTTCTTCTGCTGTAACCTTAATCCACCCTTTCACATCCCTTTGATCCTTTAAATTCCCAACACGAGGCATCTGTATGCAAAGTCACATGATGAGGTGGCCCTGTGGGAGCACTGTGCCTCAGAGCGGGTGACAAGCACACCTATGAGCCTGCCTGGTCACAGGGGACCAAGAAATACGGGTTCATGTGATGATGAAAGGAGGTCACAGAATACCTGCAGGGCTGCACTGAGGTTATCTGAGATGCTCTGACCAGGACACAGATCTCTCTGAGGGTGTTCAGACCTGTATTCTGTTTCAGGAGTTTTCATGACTGACCTATATGAAAAACAAAAGTAGGAAATTCAGTTGCCATAGGGTTAACCAAACTACACAGATGCCACAAAACCATTGGGAGGCACGTAGCCACGCTCTTCAGCTACTGGCCCAGAGGCTTGAGTATGCGACAACAAGTACAAGACACTTGACATCTTGTCTTGCTTTGTTTTCCATCAAAAAAAAAAAATCCTCTCTTCAAGCTGACACTCTCAGCCTCTCCTCCGTGCTTCCAAGCCAAGCCCGGGGTGCCCACAGGTGCCCTCTTGTCTCACAGCACTCTGTTTCCCCTATTTCCCTCTGCTCCACTATGTCCCCTATTCTCCCCATAAATATTGATGTCTAACATTCACTCTGTTCTTGTGCCACTCCAAGTGCCGCTGTAGTTTTTGATGCAGTCAAATTAACACACTGAAAATCCTCTTTTGACTCAAGTGCATTTACAGTCAGAGGCTCCTTTTTATGCTTTCCTGGATCTGGTGTTTTGCCAGTGGGACAATTTGCATTGACACAGGTGTGCCATGGTCCACTTAAGTCAGAGGGTGTGAGGTGGCCTGTGCCCTTCTCCCCTGCCTGGCAGGTGAGCATTAAGCTCACCTTAAGCAGCTTAACTCTTCCCTGGAGACTGTGTTTGATGCCGCTTGCCCAAAGAGCCAGAGACAACAGCAGCACCACCCTGCACACATAATAATAATGCAACCTGTGAAGAAGCCATTGCCAGTTTTCTTCCTACTTCCACCCACTGTGAGTAGCTAGGCAAGGAAGGACCTCCCGAATGTCCATGAGCAAGCACTGAGCAAGCCTTATCCTGTTACAGATCTTCCTCATATTAGAAGTTCTAGAGGCACATTGAGCTAAATTATGTACTTGTGTTTGAAAAATCTAAGCATGCACAAGTTAGGTGTCTGTACTGAATGGCACTGAAGTGCTACCATCACGAGAGGGGTTTTTCAGCATCTTAAAGGAGCTGATGACTTGGTCTAAGAGTATATAAATTGAAAGTTTCTATGGCAAGATGCTTTTTTATCCAAGATAAAGGTTAAGCACATCTGGAAGATATAATAGCTGCATCCTATAGAGACTACATCAACTATCGTGCTGCCAAAATCTACTATAAACAGGCACAAAGGGCCTGTCTACTGATTTTCCCATCTGTCACTGGTTTATTTAAGGGGCTAAGTCAGTTTTCAATTACTGTTCTGTTAAGAAAAAATGAAATCTATTGTGTAAGCTCTGTATGAAATTACCATTGCTGCATGCTATGATTCCCTGGGTTTTGAAAAGCTCAGTTTCTGTTCTACTTATCTGCTTGGATTATACATCATTATTAAACGGTCCCTAAAATCTTTTAGCCATTTTTCACAACAAATTAAACTTCTTTCCATAAAAGAGTTATAACAAGAAATCTGCTTTAAGTGGGACAATAGTTTTCTGTCCCAATCTAAACTGTCCAGTGCATCTTTTAAAAGTACCAATATTCATGTTTACTTTACTTTTGAAGTGCTAAACGAACTCACTGTAACCACATTACTCAAAACTGCATGGCATAGCTATGGGTGGAAAATTCAAGAGCACAAGCATGAGCAGGTGCATATATTGTGAACAAGAGAGCTGCAGGACTACGTGGTAGGAGGCACTCTTCAGATTGGTGCACCTAAAGCCCTGCTCCTCTCTGGAGCTGGAGAGTCCAATTCAGGATGGTGATAAACACTCAGGAGAGTGCAGAGCCCACAGCCCCCTCTGTGGGTAAGGCTGAGCCTTTATAACCGTGCTGCCAGCACAGAGGTGACTGATTCAGAGAAGGCAAGGCCAGCACCCAGCTCTCTCCTCAGCATGACCTGCACTTTCCTGGGAAGCACCTTCACCACTTGCTTCTGACTGAAGCAAGTTGAAATCATACCTGGATGCATCCCAGGGTGTCAGAAGCAAGGCTAAACCTCAACAGTAAAAGTTTAGACTTGGTATGTGGGTTCCGGCTCCTTCTGAGCTCCACAAAGCCCCCAGCACAAAACCTTCTGTGAAGTCCTTGGCTGAAGCTGAGAAGGAGGAGTGTGGTCAACTGCACAATTGCACCACGTCCTCAGGGCCCAGGGCTTCTGATCAGGGCCTCCACCAGTTACTGCAATTGAAAGTGCTATCAACTTATATTCAACACACTTTCTGTATTTAAAAGGAAGGTTAGTCTGATACTGGTTTGTCCATTTCATTAATCACCTTAATCACTGCTTGAGAGCTTAAAGATTAGCGAAGTGGTATTAAATGCAGAGAAGTATTAAAATGGCTGAACTTGTAGCAGCTGGTTTGAATTGACAGGTAGGAGGTGAAGTATCAAAGGTTGTTTTTGTCTTTATTCTTGGAATCAGGGCAAGTGAGAAGCTGCCACTGCAGTTGTTTCTTTTGCACAAGCAATTTTATTCTTTAGAGAGTTAAAGTAAAGAACTAGAGGAAAAAAAAAAAAGTAGAGAAATGAAGAATCAAATAAACTTTTATTTGTAATTTTCTCCACTAATTAAATGAAGACGTAATATTTGGTGATAGAGCTACACCACGGAGAGTTTTTTAAGGATTTTGCTAGGCATTTATAGCATCTGGCTGTGCAGTAACTGCCTTCAAACTTACTTGCTCGTGGTATCAACTAAATTTTAGACTTCTGTCTCCTTAATTTAGGCCTTAATGGATTTTACTTTATCCCCAAATTTAATTGTTTGACCAGACTTGTAGAAATAAAGAAAGCATGAACACACTGAGATAGATAGATAGATAGATTAGATAGATAGATAGACAGATAGATAGATGGATGGACAGAAGGAAGGAAGGAAGGAACAAGTTTTCTACCAAGTACTGGTCAACACCTCTCTAGTTTTTGGCTACACTTTGCTAAAGCAGGACAAATTGGACATGTACAGTATGTTTATAAAAATCTTTTTCTACTCTTATGCTTTATTATAGACTGGGTCAAGTTAAACATTTGTGAAAAAAATGATTCAGCTCCTTTATTTACACAGAACCTCTGTAGGTCATCAGAGGTGGAGGACAATTAAATGCTTGTCTTATGAGGTCACTCATGAAGGATGGTTTGTTTTCCTGGGAACCCTGTGCTATTAGAGGTGATAAGGTCTGGGGAAGTTCCAGGAGAAAGGGGGAGACTGCTCCAGCATATAGCGGGAGAGGCTCTGATTAGTCAGCACTTCTGAGAAAACAGAAAACCCAGACCACAACCAGGATATTGACTGGGACCTGTTTGAGCAGCAGGTGCACATTAGTCAGCATCTACCAGGAATATTCACAAATGCAATCCCCAGTGTGTTTCTCTGGGCAAAATCCCAGCTCTTGAAAAACTGGAAAATGCTGATTCTGGGACTGGAACATGTAGGTCTTCCTCAAATACAAGTCAGGCAGGCTGGAAAGAAAACTTGGGTTCAGTCTGCAAACTGGACATTGGCCAAAGGACGTAGAATACATTGGGGTGGAGAGAGACATGTAGGAGAACCAGAAGATTTGATCTCAGATTTTTGTTCTGCAGATAGTATCTGTGTGAGAAAATCACAATCTATGATACTTCATCAAGCTGTGAGCTGAGCAGCCCCCACCTAGACCTACATTCAGCAGGGGATTGGTGTCTGGACCGGCCTCTCCTGGCCTTAGGTACCTACTGAATGGTGCAGCTACTGTGATCATATAGAATGCCTTTATAACCACTGAATAGAAACAGGCTCTTGCAGGGTACAGTTCATAACAGCTCTTTCAGAGGTCTGTGGTGGGGTGAGACCAACCACATTTTCTGCAGACACTAAAAAGTTATTCATTTCCAGACTGGAATATTTGTTAGGGTACATACCTGTAGGTCTATTTCACATGTCCCCAGATCTGCTGCTCTTGCACCCAGCCAGCTCTGGTGAGCTCCAGAAACAAGCCTGTGAGTATCTACATACAACCGCTGCCATTTCCAGCCATCGTGGGGAGAAAGAAGAGTATCCCACTGATGAGTGATGGTCCCTCTTCTCCTCAAACACTGTTACTGAGAAAAAGTATGACCATGAGTAAGAAAGAGAGTAAGAGGATGAGAACCATAGCATTTTAGATTAGGTAACTTTTTGTGTCTCAAGAAATTAAACCTCAGCCAACAACTAAGATTGTTTGGACGGGGGATATTTGTTTATGTCCTACACTGGATATTAGACACATCAGTCAAACTGCAAGTTCTGTAGGAAACATCCTGTTTATCCAGAGTCTAACACAAGAGGAATGAAGCAATACCATTCCTCCTTAGGTGGTGTTGGAGGAAGAAGTGAAAAAAAACCACGGCTTGTCCCTGCCAGTGAAAGGTGCCTCGACAGACTCCGAGGTTGGGCCTCTGGGGGTAAATTCAGCAGGTTCAGAAGGGCTGTCAGGCTCTCAGGCCAGGTGGCACAGGGCAAGCCGTGTCTGCCGCTGAGCTCACCTCTCCTCCATGACACGGCAGCAGCATGAGGACACCAGCACGGGGAATGGCCCTGGGAGCTGCAGGGGAGAGCTGGCTGTCCCTGTCAGCCCAGCCCAGCCACTGCTCTGGCGCCACGCAGCTGGGAGCCATGCCCAGCAATGCCGCATCACTTGTAGGAATTGATAGGTGAAAATAGGTGGGAAAAATTCAGGAAGAATGAATCAAAATCAAAATCATACTTTGACCTTTCTCTTAGACAACAACAAAAAAAGATTTAAGCAGGAATTTTCAAAAATTTAGCAACCTATGGCATATAGGCTTGTTCTTTGGAGGTGCGAAAAGGTAAATCTCTAATCTATAGAAATGCTCTTAAATTCACTGGGATCATCAGAGACAGCAAAAGGTAAACAGGATTGTCTTTAATAGAGTGCAAAGATGCCTCAGCTTAAGAGCTGGAAAAATAGTCAGGACTCCAGATGGGAAGCAAATTGAAAAACATTCTTTGTTTATATTTATTTATTCAATTTCGTGGTGTCCTTGGTTGCCCAGAGGAGCTACTGAGAGCAGTTTCTATCGTGCTGTTGGTTAGAGTTAGGTTACACACGCTTTTAGAAATTCAGCTGTCTGCCACTGATGAGTAGTTCAGTGTAGCTTGAGGGTAGTGATGCAATTAGCAAAAGTAAGCCAAATCTGTCCCAGGTGAAACTTCACTGATGTCAATGGCTTTATTTGGGATGATGTGCTTATTCCAGTGTGTGTAGGGACAGTATGTAGAGAGTCTTGAACAAGGAGTTACATGGATTTCATTTGTCTTTTCTGATACTAATCCTGCATTACATTGAATCAAATGTCAAAACACATTTGCATTGACGCAACAGTGCATTTCTGTGGGCCGACTCACAGACTCAGTGCATTAATGCAGAAACCTGATCTAGTGGGTGACATCGCTGCCCATGGCAGGGGGGTTGGGACAAGATGATCTTTAAGGTCCCTCCCAAACTAAACCATTCTATGACTTATGATGCTATGATTCTAAGTTTAGTCATTATTTTATATTTTTAATAGTGTCCTTTAAAATTCTACCCATAAGCATGTAAAATAACAGTTTTTCCTCTCCCTGATGACATGCTACCTTTTTTAATTTGCAAAAAGTAAAATAAGTACTTAAAGTCTTTATTCCTGGCTGTTCAGGAATGAATTTGCTTCAGAGGAGACCACAGTAAGTGCATGGCAGAAAAAAAAAGAAGGGGGAATTTTGCCTTCACTTCCCTCCTGAATAGGGCACTGTGAAACATAAACAAGCTTTCCTTTGCCAAAAGGCTTTTAAAGTCTGTTCCATCAATTAAAGCTATATTGTATTGTAGTGAAGTTACCAGGGCTTCATTACTGCTGCCCTGATAGCTGAGAAATGAAATAAAAATCAAAACTGAAAGCACAAACCAGCCATTTCACCCAAGTTGTACAGGAAGTCTGTGTCAGAGACCCCAAATCATCCTGATTCAGGGTTACTCAATTATTTTTTCTGGACTCTGCTGGAAAATTGTGTTTCTGTCCCCTTGGTAGAAAGTGAAGCCTAGATGCAGGTCTCTCTGGCCAGAAAGTCTCTCCAAGCTGCATGAAGCACTGGCCTGCATTAGCATGGGAGACATCAACATCTGTGACTGACAAAATCCAAGTGAATCATGTTCCCGTCAAGATTTTGTCCAGAAATCATCAGTCTTGGTTGATGTCTTAAATAAAGAGTCATCATTCCTCCTATTGCTTTCTAAACAATGAGGGCAAATTTATGACTAGCAGGATGGTTCACTTGATAGTAATGTAAAGAGTACAACCTACAGTCCTCAGTTTTATTAGCTCTGAAAAAAACAGTGCTTTTTTAATAGATCTGCTTAAGTGTGACCTCTTAAATGATCTCTTCTAGTGGGTTGTAGCAACAATTCCCCAGCTGTGCTGTTATTCATAAGTAACCATAGAAATTAAAGTGCTGCCAAGTATGTGCTCTTTGTTTTTTCGAAGGGCTGAAAGATGATGCAGTGATGTCTTTGCCCCTCCAGACTTAATTTTGAACTCACCCCCTGGCAGACCTGATGGAGAGGTGAAGATGAGATTTGCTGTTATTGGAAAGCTGTGTCACCAGAGAGCTCAGTGAACAATGCCACTTCTGCCACTAGGATGCTGGTGCATTTTCAAAAGGCCTGCAGCTAGAAATAGGATGTGGTGGAAAGTTATATCCTGTTATTCAGTAATTGCTGTTTTGAATGAAAAATATTTTTTGTTTATTGCTATTGAGAATGAACAGAAGCAATGTTAGAATCTTTAGCCAAATAATTTGGAATGAAAAAGTTGTATAAAATCTCTTCTACAGGGACACTTTCAAGTTATTTATTGGCCCACATTGATCTTTGAGTTTTTCTGGGTAATTCTATTCTTCGAATAGGGTTCTCTGACTCTGAACTGGCATCCAGACTTTTTCAGTATCCACTAGAGTGGCACACTTCCATTGGGCAGTACTAATCCTGTGTTATGATGGGATGAATCCTCTTTGTCTCCAGTCTTAGAGGGAGACAATTAGCTGAGACCCAACTCCTGTCTTACAGGCAGCTACAGTTAGGTGAGAGGACGGCTCTTGATGTTTTACTGCCCAGTTTAAGGACTAAGAAACCTTGGTGGTTTGCTTTTTATTACCCTGGTTTCTTTCCTCCCACACCCTGTACTGCCCACAACAGCCAGGTATCCATGGGCAATGACAACCCAGTGTGTTTTTGCTTTTATTGACAAGGCAACACCTGCCTTACAGGAAAGGAGACTGATTCTCACTTGCCCAGGAGGATTTAGAGAACACACACAATGTCTGGGGAAGTGTGGTGCAGCGATATCGGCAGGAGCTTTTCAAGGGAGAAATCACAGAAGAGGACTTTCTAATTTGGCATGGCAGCAATTAAAAGTACACAGCAGACTCAGTTGTCTCTGAGCGCCTCTGGCTTGGGATCGGTGTGGGAGGAAGTAACTCATGTATCTCTAAAACCAGAGTGAAAGCATCACTACCCCAGACCTGTTAATCAAAATTAAACAAAAATAATAGATTTGCCAAAAATTTATTACTTCCCTCTATCACCCTTTGAGGGTGCTCAGTTTGATTTCTTCACAGGAACTTTGTCTAAGGGGAAAAAATCTGATTTTAAAATTTGACTTGTACTTGCCAGATATTCTATGCTGATGTGTACCAAAAATGTTGGATCTATCACCCTTTGAGGGTGCTCAGTTTGATTTCTTCACAGGAACTTTGTCTAAGGGGAAAAAATCTGATTTTAAAATTTGACTTGTACTTGCCAGATATTCTATGCTGATGTGTACCAAAAATGTTGGATCACTGAAATGCTTGCAGTCTGAAAAAAAAGATAAAAGCACTTCATGTTGGATGTTGGTTCAAATAAGGAAATCATACAAATACCATAAAGACAAAACTGCCAACTCCAGAGTCCAAATGAATTTAAAAATCTATATTTAGCTCCTACTATTTCTGTTTCAATTACAAAACAGTTCTTGTTAAATACACACCATCATTTCAAATGCTACACTCAATGTAGTTACTTGGAGCCCCATAATTCATCTCTATTTTTAGATTGCTCACAGATAAAGAAATGGCAAAGGACAGCAAGTAAATGATTCAGGCTGGTGTTTTGACACGACCCTCACAGCTGCTGTGCTAGGAGTCGCTCTGGAAAAAACCCAAACTTGCCCAACTGCTGTTAAACAACTTCTCTTACAAAGACAAGTGTGAGTTCTTAAGCAACCCTTTCCCTGCTTTTGGGAAGGCTAGGAGAAAAGGGTACACGAATCCTTGGTAGAGCAGAAGGAGTGGATTTTCTAAGTGTGCAAATGAAATTAAATGTTTCTTTGTGGCCATGGAGGTGAGAACAAAAAGGATCACACCTTGAAAGAGAGAGATGTTTAATTTAAATGCCAGGCCTGGGTGTAACTAGGGGTATTAGGCTGTTGGAATTTTTTATCCTGACTATTTGGATATTCTTGAAAGATTTGCAATTCCCCAATGGCACATTAGAAACAAAAGTGTTTCCATATTCTAATAAATTCTAAATTTCTTTCCAGAATCCCTTCAAAACGTTCAGCATATGTTGCATGTGCCCTGCTGTCTGCCACAGAGCATTTCAAATTTGCCTGTAGCCTGGATTCAGGAAGTGAAACAGGGAGGGGAAATGCAGAAACATGATTCAGTTCCACTTGTGGTAAATAACAGTGGGATGAAAAATAGAGGGGTTTATTTTATTTTAAATAGAAAAATCAATATTTTTAGTAGGTTGTAGAAAAAGAAATCAAATTGATGGAAAATCTGGTTGGATAGTGGAGATGTGGGACCAGGCTGTCTGATTTCTCTCAGGCTTATGCCAAGGTGTGAGGGGGCAGGTCTCAACAAACCCACTGGACACTCTTAAGGGAATGTATTTTTTACCATTCTGTCACATGCATGGTGCTTTTCCAAGCTCAGGGGGAGTTAGATTTAGAGTTAGCCAGCACTAACTTGGCTGAATGAGAACTGGCTTAGTTGCCTGGTATAATGAAATCGGCTCTCGTAGGACGAGGTTAGGAAAAAGGAAAATTTAAACTGGAATACAATTTCTACCATTTGAACAAAGTAGGATGTGAAGCCGTGCCATAAGGAAAGAGGCTGTTCCTTGTGTCCAAAGTCTTTCAAAACTGGACCACACAAAATCCTAAGTACTTCTCCCAGGAGCAATCATCTACTTGTGGGAAGATGGAAAGGATGAGGTAATATAGGATAGATATTAAACCCCTCTTTGAGGTACAAGGAGGGAGGTATATATCCTCAACAGAGAGAAAAAGGCAGGCAGAGGGGTTAAAGGCTAACTCCAAAAAAGTCAGCTATAATTGACTAGTAATCTAAGTTTTTAAGTGTGATATAGAAAACTCTCATTCAGCTGCTGTTAATCCTGGAAGCAGTGAAGTTTTACTGGTAGCTTAATTTCTCTGTAAAGCCTCCCACTTGCACATCCATGCTTGCCTCAACACAATGGCATGAGCCAAAGCCCAGCCAGAAATCCTCTTAGGCTGCAGGAATATTTGAAAATCACCAAGCAAATTTTTTAAAAATAAAAGAAGAAAAATAAAAAGAAAAAGCAAAAGGAGAAAACCACCAGATTTTTCTCATTTCCTAGCCTGATTTGTAATCATTAGGATATGACCTAAAAGGCCAGTTTTACCTCAACCTTCTTTCCCTCCAGCTGTTCTTCAAATGTCAACTCTGAGTTGAGCCTTTGAAAAGTGAGTGTGTGTGCTCAGAACACAAGTCCAGATGATGCACCTGAATGGGATGACAGCTGATCCCAGCAGCCTTGATGCAGCCTCCAGGAAAGGCTGTGTGTGAGGACTCCAGTGCTCAGTGATTGCCCGAGCCTGGCTGTGGCACTGGGCACGTGTCACCCACCACAAGCTCCCCTCTGTGCTGCCAGCCCAGCACTTGCCATCTCCAGCCCTGTCCTGGACACAAGGGCATTGAACTAACAGGGTGATGCCTGCACAGCCAGGGTCCCCAGAGGCTGGACTCCAGTCCCTCAGAGACAGGCAGTGCCACACTTCCCTCCTTGCTATGGCCAAAGTTTGGTAAATTCATTAGGAAGTCTGCAATTTCAGCCTCAATTTAGCTACTCTGTTAAGAGCTACAGACAGGAGCAGACAGCACTGTCATATGTCCAAACTCAGTTCTGAATATTAAACTAGTTAATTACACCGAAGCATGTTTACACAAGCTGACTAGAGAGTAGAAGATAAATGTTAATGTCTTTGTGTTTATATGAGAGCAACATCAGATTCTTCATGCATGGAAGAACATTTTGAAAGTTACAATGTAGAATAAAAATTATCACAGGTGTGAGGATTTTTTAAATTAAATATTTATGTGAGGAAGTTATCCAATTTGATTAGAAGGATTTTAGAAAGTAGAATCAGCTTGAAATAGCTGCACATCAAACAGCTGCTCACTCAAACTAAATTAATGAATAAAATATGAAGTCCTATGCAGCACAGTGTCACATACATATGGTTCAATATGAACCATAAAGAAAATGGCTCAGTTCTTCAGTGCTGGAGAATATTTAAATACAGAACTATTTTTGAAACATTGAAAACAAAGAGAAGTTTGACACACTGCAGGAGATTGCTTTGCACAGCAATACTTTTGCAGCAGCATATCTGTTAAAAATAGCAAGAAAATGAGAAGAGTTTCTAGGAAATATCAAAGACTATTTTAATAAAAGCAACTCACAAGAAAAAAGACGCAACAGGGGAAAACAAAACTGAAAATTTTCTTGTGACCACAAGCTTTGATTAAATGCTGAATTTGCACTTGCAAAGACATTTGTTTTGCAAAGTATAAGATTTACTGCCTGTTGTGAACTGTCTTTGTCTTGTTTTATCAGGGTTCAAATAACATCTGATGTTGCTGATCCCTTGGAAGATATTTGTTTCACACACCCAGTGATGTCTAGTAGGCTCCTTCTCCTCCTAGGAGAAATTGAGTATTCATTTGTTGCAGCAAATTCCCAAAAACCTACAGTGAACTGGAAATCATCCTAACTCAGCTGTGTCTTCTCGGAATGACATGTACTGACTGGCTGCAGTAAGATGAACTGAAAATACATAACCTCATTTAATGCTAGGTGGTCCCAAATGTCCTTGGAACAATTCTCTAGTGATTTTTATTCTCCTTAAACTGGTATCACACATTCATTCCACCTCAGAGTGTGAAGTTTGAGCAATATAATGATTCATGGAAGCAGAGGCATTGCAAATACAGACTTACTAAGAGGCTGGAGAAACAGCCCATGAAAAAAGCAGAGAAGCATCTACAGACTTCAGTGAACTTTGGGTCAGGCCTTGAAAAGCACTGCCTTTTTGTCTTCTTCAATGACCAGCAAAATAAAAAACAATTAATTGGATTTACATGTAACTTATGTCCACTTCTGAGAAGAGAAGATCATTTTCTATATTAAGAGTAAAATTCCCACTGCTTTAGAAGATGTATTTCTTCGCCAGTAAACGCATTCACAGCAAACTTCCCCTAACTATTAGTGGATCATCTGAGTTGAGAGTAATGCCATGGGTGGACAGGCAACCAGCTCAAAAACCATATTGTCCAGAAATGTCTCTATGTTCCATCTCTTCCCTGCATATCTTTAATAATCTGGACATGAAACTGTCACTTCTGGTCCTAAATTAACTCCGTGTATTAGCACAGAAGTACTACTGGGTTTACAATGCTGTCTTGTAGGGTGGTGCTCACCAAGAACCCAGGTGTGAGGTAGCCAGTCCATGTCTAAGTTGTGATCAGAAGGCTGGAGCACCTCTGCTGTGAAGACAGTCTGAGGGAGTTGGGGTCATTCAGCCCAGAGAAGAGAAGGTTCCAGGAAGACCTTAGAGCAGCTTCCAGTGCCCAAAGGGGATAAAAGAGAGCTGGAGAGGGGCTTTTGACAAGAGCGTGTAGTTATAGGACAAATGGGGATGGCTTTAAACTGAAAGAGGGAATTGGATTGGACTGGATTGGATTGGATTGGATTGGATTGGGTTGGATTGGATTGGATAAAAGGAAGAAATTCTTCACTGTGAGGGTGGTGAGACATTGGGACAGGTTGCCCAGAGAAGTTGTGAACTCCCTGTCCCTGGATATGTTCAAGATCAGGCTGGATGGAGCTCTGAATAACCTGATCTAGTAGAAGGTGTCCCTGCCCATGGCAGGGAGATTGGAACAATATGATCTTTAAGGTGCCTTCCAACCCAAGCGACTCTAGGATTCTATGATTATGTTGCAGCTGGATTTCTGACCATATATAACTGAAATATAATAGAAGAGCCTTGACTGAAGTTTGATGTTGTTGTCATCTTTCCTCTAAAACACTACAACATCAAGGATTCATCAAAGCATAGAAACATTTGTGTTATCCAAAATCAGCCCAAACAATACATTTCTAAGTTCTCCTGTCAGAAAACCAACATCAAATACTTGGCAGGCTTGACACAACTGGTTTTTGAAAGACACAGCAAAAAAAAAAAAAATTCAAAGGTTTCCAATGCCTCAGTTGGAAGCACGACATCTCTTTAAACATGTTCGCTTAAGGACTATTCCCCAAACAGAAGAGTAAAGTGATTTATAATTTGTTCACAAAAGAGGGTCAAATCTCTAAACATTAAGGCTGGTGCCATTTTGGTGTACTCTGAAGAACTGAAGGGCTTGGGTTTGCCTATACAAGAGGCTTCAGCTGCAGCTGGTAATGGTATAAACATAGTTGTGCTTACATACATATGCTTATACTTGTGTAGCTGATTTTGGCCAGGGAAGGAATTATACTGGTAAAAAACGTTTTATTAATATACATCCATAGCTGTATCCAAAGCAGCATTATGCCAGCATATATACACTGAAAAAATAATAACACTGTTAAACTATCCCAGCTACATGATTATAAGCACTGCCTGTCTTCTCAAATGGCTTTTTATCCTTCTTCTGAACACTTACTGTAAGGATGAAACATATAAAAGTGGATTGCAGTCTATCTTTCCTGCAGAAAACAGCGTAGTGTATGGTCCATTTGACATCTTGAAATAACATTAAGTGAACCAAGAAACCTGAAAGTTGAATTTGGCATGTGACATGTTTGTAAATCAGCTTTCCATTGCATCAAATCCTCCATTATTTTTAATAATGAAATTGGTGCTGCAGCCTTCAGCTAAGTAAAACATTCACTTAACACCACTGAATCTTTCAAATGATTATTCAAGGCAGGAACTGGTCTGTTATGTTCTTTAAACTGTGCTTAGAAGCCAAGGAAAGTCTCAATTGAGGGAAAGTTAGTAAGAGACTTCCCAGAGGACTTTGGAAGTTTTAGCAGTGATTCTGCAGAGTAGATGCCATCAGGTGTATGCATCTAGGAGAATTCCCAGGGGCAGAGCAGACAGAAATGTCCATCTCACTCTTGCTTGCTTGTTCCACCCTCAAGAGCATTCTTTCAAATGAAGATACCACAATTATTTATAATTGTTTGCAAGGACTATTTAAAATTGTATAAAAACCAAGTGCACGTACATCGTCTAAACCCTCACTTACCATTTTGGAGGGTTATTTTCTAAGGGCTTTTGGCAAATTAGGAAATTCCTGCTGCATCTGTGAGTACTTTTATTTAAACATCTGAAATTCCACAGCTATCAGCACATTAGCTTGAGCTTCAGTGACTCGTAAATCTTTCTCAGCATCTTATTTCATGAGGTCTAGTTCAAGCATTAGATGGAAATTGCATTTTGCAGAGACCATATTTGAGTGCATTATTTAAAGAGAAGCAAATGGATTTTTATTTTAGCAGTAGTCCAAGTAGATACTAGCAAGTGTTCAAAAAATCAGAGATCTGGTTTGAGCTAGACAGCAGGTCTTTAATAGAAATAAAAGACAGAGATATTTTTTACCATTGGCAATGACATGAAACTTCAGGGATATCTGAAGATCTGAGACAAGAACACATCGTCTCAAAAT
>VYZQ01055033.1:4589-15959 GCA_013400655.1 Mystacornis crossleyi
CTCACTTTTATCATGTATGCCAACTTCACCTGCCAGAGAAGTTGAAATGTCTATCAGAATATGGCTATATATATAGGAACAATAGGTCTGGATCTTTTGTTAGTAATCTTTACTGGAGATACTCTCACACATCTTCAGGCTGAGAAGAAAATGATAACTCTTACAAGATACACATTTTTCAATTCAATAAGATATGATTGACATAGCATGATTTAAAAGAGAAATTGAAGCAGGTATCTCCTGATAGGTATCTATCTGTGCCTCAGTTAAGCACAGCTCATCCAGGACAGAGAGATGAAGGTCAGGATGTTGAGCCATTTGGGCCCATTCTTTTAGGAAAAGGTTTATTGATGAGACAAAGTTCTTTATGTTTTTGGAAGGGTGAGGGGAGCATTTCATGTCAGAATGGAAAAAAGGGAGATGAAATCAGTGAAATAAAGAGCTGAAATAACATCTCTGGAAAAGCAATGAGGACGCACTTTTTCTACAAGTACTTAAAAATAAAAGCTTATAATAAAAGTAAAACCAAACACATCCAAAATGCTGAACCAGAAAACACTACTTAAATACTAACCATTTACAAATTGGCATTTTTCTTCTTAATTTTTAAGGTTGTGAGGCATTCTAGAAAATAAGAATCTATATGGATCAGTGCAGGTGTTTTTTGAGAGGAGAGCTACAAGGCAAGTTACATACTGTGTGGAACTCTGCTTGGCTGAACCAAATTTATCAGGCTATTATTGCCTGTAAGCCAAAATATGAGGAAAAATAGCAAGATACAGTCCATTTTTGTTTGCATAGATGAAATTAACAATTTTCACAGTTTCTGCATCTTCCTGAGCAAATTGAACCCTGAAGCTTTGTCTTGACAGTCTCTTACAAAAAAGCATTTATTTCGGCTTTCATATTAATGCCTTTATCCAATGAAACTTTTACTTAGTCATATTTATATTAATTTAAGTAGCCAGCTTAGNCATGATTCCTTAATTTGAGATTTAGAAGTGTTCATTGCACTGGAAAAATATAGTTTAAAGTGCAAAAAAATTCTTCAATCATAACTGGAAAAGATGGTGTCAGGGACAGGGGATTTTTTCCTAGTTTTTATATAAACCTGTTGAAGCTAGAATTTAATAATGTAAATTGGCTACTGTACAAATGGTATTTTACATTAAAAAAAAATCCAGATTTCTAGTACAATGGGATGGTAGAAAATACAGACACACTATATCTTAGTTTTCAAAACCATGATTTGACTTACAGAAGCAAAAGCAGTATACATTAAGTGGTGAAAAATGTGACTTACTTGAATGAGAGTTCCTGGTCTTTTCAATGTTTTTATCCTGCTGCTGCTGCCAAGGCACCTTTCTTTATTAGTTACGCTATTTGTATGTGGATGAATTCATCCAGCAAACATTTTTGCGCTTTGTAGAAATGAGATGTAAGAACCTTTATAATGTAGGTGGAAGGGTGCTTTTCTAAAAAGACTACAAATTCAGCAGAACAGTTGTTCTAGCACTTATTAAAAATTTTCAAAATGGTAATTCTTCTCGTGTCCCTAATTACTGAACCACACTTCTTGTTTCCTGACACATAGACCTGTTTAAAATTCTTGAAGGGGCTGAAAAGAAATGACATACCCAGCCCACAGCACCTTCTACCACATCTCTGACAACAGTCAGCTCAAGGCACTCTGACCTCGTAGTTGATTATCTGTGCATTGACAATGCTGTCTACAAAAAATGCCAGAAAATTAGCACTTCTGAATGCCTATTTTGCATTCTTCAAGTACATTATTAGAATCCTTTCGTCAAGAGAAGCATGCTACATCATTGTATTCATAATAAATGCTCTTTGATTTGTATGACTTTGTGTTTGTAATAGACCCAACAAAGATCTCATTTGTTCTGCTGGCAAAAGCTAATCTGTACAAGGATTTTTTTTTTTATTATTTTGTGCAGAAACTGCCTTTCTGAGCCTAGAGATTGGGTTAGCTAAAAGCTTCACATTCATTATCTTTAAGGTACCATGTTAATGAAAGGATTTTAATCATTGACATTGCTTTGTGAATTATTATTACACAAACCCCTGCTGTTGAGTAAGACAAAATTAACCCAGTGTAAGGGGCATTAAAAAAATCACAGCTAATTAGTAAGCTAACAGGAACAAAGAGAATGTATAACGAAGATGTTGAGAGGAAGACACGTAAAATCTGTAAGCTTCCATTCCAACATTGATCTTTCTGTATGGAAATCTTTTTTCTGTCTGATTTGTTCCATTAGTCTTGAGCATTTTTATGTTTTGTAATTAGTGTTCTAAGCCACAATGTCTCAATTCTCTCAAACTGTGGAAATCCAAAGACTCATAATAGAAAATGGAAGATATTTAAGAATGTTTTTAAATTATTTCCCTAGCGATCTATATCAGAAACATAAAGTAATTCTCTGGATTATTCTGGGAAATTATTTCCTTATTCTCTGCTGTTCTCCAGGAATTGCAGAATACTTTAACTAATCTAGCCGGGTTCCATTGGAATAAGCCCTTCATTTTAATGGATTGATACTATTGTCCACGTTGTAATTCCATATGGAGCAAATAAATGAAGCTATAGGTTTAAATCACTGCACGGCTTCCCTTCCACACTCCTAGTCATGCTGGTTTCCAATGGGCATCACATCATTGTGCTGATGTAAGAGCCAAGGACGAGACAATCAAATCACAGAGAAGTATTCATGCTGGGTGCCATTTGCTTATAATTGCTCTTTGTAAGTTATAGTTTCAGATAAAGCTCCCAAAATGGAATGAAGAGAAAATAATAATTAAGTCTGTTTCTCTTTTTGAGCCTGACAAAGGCTTTAAAATTTTTTTAACGTGTTTGCCCTTCTGTTCACTATTCCACACATGCCCCCCTTCTCTCTTTTGTTCATCAGCCTTTTCAGCCTGATAATTAAGACTCAAAATATTTGCTGCAGTTGTTTTTTTTTTTCTGAGACATCAATTGGTTTGTGTTGTAAATGTGGAACAACAATCATCTAGTTCTCTTGTGTGCCAGTAATTTAGTATTTCAATAATCTCAAATTGTAGAAAGGTTTGAAACAAATCAACATTTCTAGCAATTTCCTTTTCTTTGTGGGGGGAAAAAAAATATGTGAACATAACATTTACAGCATATACGCTTCTATTTTCCTTTTTTTACTCCTTTTTTATTTTGTGATCTTTATGAGGGAATTAAAACACAGGGCAATTGCTTAGCATAAAACAGAAGACTCACTGCCATAAAAACATAACATTCTTGCACAGGGGCAGTTTTTACAACCTGTATCATTGCTTCAGCTCTGTTAGTGCTGAATTATTCCATTAAATCTTTCTCAAAATTCAAGTAAAATAAAAGAAAGGTAGTATCTAAGATATTATGAAAGGGGCAGTAGATTTTTGTATGTAGAATTGTCCATGGAAGGTTACTATAATGTTTTAAAAATATTGGCTAAACATGACAAAAAACTGTAAGTCAAAATTGTGTTAGGTCTGTGACACATACAGTGGATCCAGGAAGGGTAATGATAAAACTGGGAACTAGATGTTAAGCACCCCAGAACACATTTTAGAATTACGAAATTTATTTTATTTCCATAATCCCTGGACAATGTCCCTCTCTCCAGATTATCAAATATTTAGGGAAATGCCTGGGTCACATATTAATCAGGCCAACTGTCTAAAATGGATTGAGATATCCAGTTTATATAGAACTGAAACCGTTTTCCATGACTGGCCTGGAGTCAGGTAAATCAGTGATAACTCCCAGAGCGGCAACAACCCCACAGTCCTCACTGCCAGTGTATTTTTTTTTTTTTTCATTCAACTTTGATACTCCAGGAACAAAATACAGTTTTTCCTAATTTACAAGTTTTCCTGTAACACAACTTTCATAGCACAAAAAAGCAACACAGAGACTGTTCCTAAAATTATATCAAAATCCAAAAGTGACAGCTGAAAAACTAGGAAGAACTTTCAAGCTGCAGACAAGAGAGAGACTGTAGACTTCTCTGGCTCCTCTAGAAATTGGAAGCGAATCATTAGTCCAGCTGAGCAATGACTGGACAGAGGTCACAGGAGACAGAATTCGGTCTCCCATGCTGTGGCCCTTCCCCGTGTGCAGCAGCTGGCTCCCTGGTCCTCGAAATGAGGAACCTTCTGGGGAGTGCAAGACAACAAAGCTACTCAGTAACATAAGCTCTCCCTCCAGTCAGCGTTCCTGCAATGCCATCCACTCCCCAGAGAGATTACAGCCTCTGTCCTTACAAAACAGTACTATACAGATGTGGACAAAACTCCTTGGATAATCACAAATAATTCACAAGCTTCTTTCCAAATTCTACACAATTCTGGCAAAGATTTCCTATGCCTTTTTCTTAGCCACCAAAGTGGTTCCTTTTCCTTCCTTGTACTAAATCAGATGGCTTAATGCTGACCTGCTGCAAATTTTGCAATGTGGAAAACTTCAGCTGTAATAACCCCTGCTTATACAGCATCCATATGCTGCATTTGAATAAGCATGATCTGATAATAAAGAAATTCATGAAAAGAAAGGAGCTGAATTAATTTTTCAGATGTCCACAGCAAATCTCTGTTGCCTATTGAATGTCATGTTTTTACTTATGGGGGATGCTATGTATTTATGAAAATTAGATACAAGTCTATCTATATGTGTATAACTTCACATATAAGTGTGGATGTGCATTTGTCTGTCAGAATTGCAAAGGAAAACTGATTAGAAAAATAAGACTATCAACCCTGGTCCATTTGTGCTTTTCAGTTTCATATGCTATGTGGGTATTTACTCAGATTTCATACTGATGTCCGTGGAAACTGTATGAAGGCAATGAATGCATCATATAAAATATAAATTTTTCACTTATAGCAGAGAGATTTCTTTTCTTCTCAATAAATATTATTCAAGCTAGCCATTAAAATCTGAAAATATAGAGAGCAAGAAAATACCCTATTTAAGCAACTATTTCATGTTGTTCTAAATGTTTCTAGTTCTGTTTCTTCACAGAACTTATATATATGCTTCTATATTAGCACACATTTAAGTTTATTGTTGAGTAGAGTTAAAATTCCACTTCTATTTTTTTTTAAGATTTGTTCTTACTGTTTTAATGTTAAAAACAACAACAAAAAAAATTCACATCACTTCTTTATGTCTTATACAAATTATTGACAAAAGTTTTTAAATTTTCTTCTTTGCTCTGTTCTCTACAAAGCAGTTATCAGACCCCATTGTGAACACTTTGGAAAAACATAGCCTGGCTAGCAAATTAGTAGTATTTGGTGCTAATATTACTAATTCAACATTTGAAAAGGCTGCTCACCAGGGAAAAATGACATGTTCTCTAAGTCACAGGAGAAACTAGGGAGATAGTTAATGGGTGTTGGCTGTGCTGCACATATTGTGCACAACACTGTTCCCATTGCAGCTGACTGACTGCCAGTAGATGTGGAAGCAATTGTCAGCAAGATTTATTGTTAGTTTCACCTCGATACAGTTGGAGACGAAAGGCTGAAAGAGCTTTGTGAAGTTCTGTCCTGACTTCTCCTAAACAATAGCAAAACACAGTGATTAATATTAATGCTCTTACTGGAATAATTTTTAAGCTTTGGAGGTCTTAAAAGTCATTTTCTTGAAAGAGCTAAATCTCCACAATCCTCAGTAATTTTTTTTTTTTCCCTGAGAGCAGTGTTTGACTCTGACTTCATTTCTAGCCCACAAAATAGCAATTTTTCAGTTTACAACTGGCTGTGGAAACCTCAGACTTTCTTAACAAAAGAAGTAGGGCACACAAAGTATTTAAAAAGTAGCCATGGAGGAGGAGCAGATGTTCCTTATGCAAAATTATAGGTGGTAAGGAGTGAGGGGAGGGGGCTTGGGGAGGGGGTCTGGAGAGGGTGCAGTGGGTCATCTTTGCACACTTAAGAGTTTAGCTCACCATATTTGAAAGACCGCAACAAACTTGTTATATAAATGTATGAATTCCAGAGGCATGAATTTCAATGAATGCTTTTTTCAGTTTCTGTTCCTGCAGTTTGTGCTTCCAGAGAATGTTTTTAACCTAGCTTCACTAAGGCAAAATGGTATGATTCACATATATTTTATACCCATATACATTCTACCTACCTAACTTTAGAAGGATAGATTTATTTACCAAATGCTACAGTATTTAAGCAGAAATCAAGACTTGGTATCTCAGGGATTTTTGTGTCTAGACAGAGCAAAGGGTTTGTGTAGTTTGAATGATAAAAGTATTTTGAAGGGTCTTAGGATTGTCTTGCTTGAATCTCTAGTGATTATTTCTTTGTTTCAGATAGAAATCAACTGAGGTGTATTAAATTACTTTTTTTTTTGCTGTAGAAGACACCTCTAGCTCTGGAATCTTCTTAAGTAATAGCTTGAGACTATGACACATGAGACAGATTGACAAGAAATAACCACCTGGATTGTTTCAAACAAAAAATTCTGCAAAGACGTTCTAACATGGAGGGGAGAGTGTGGCTACAACTAGAGGACTTACCCCATGCTACTGGATGTTGCTGCACTCTGTATCAGGATCTTGGGAAGAAAACAGGAAAAGTATTCAGACACATGCCAACACATGCCAGCCAAACAGCTGATAAAAGCTGTGTTCATTTTTTTCTCCACCAAAGTGGGTTCAGCTTATTGTAAACCCATAAAAAAAAAATTATCTCTTGTCATCCAATTTCAGGTGGCATTTCCCAGCACTGTTGCAGTTATTCAGAGAATTATCTCGGTAGTGAAGGACATCTGGATAACAGACAGCACAAGACCATCAGAATATGTAGAAAATAGGACAGTAAAAATTTATGGCATTTCTGGGTTGGAATGACTCAATAGTGTCCTAACAAATATTAGAAAAACTGACATTTCAGATAAGCAACCAGCTTATCTAAACTTTATTTACAGGGCTATCACTTTTTTTTTTTTGCAGGAAGAGAGCGGAAATTGTAATGCCAATTTAAAAAAAAACAATAAAATTCAGTACCAAGAAGAAAATCAAAACAGTTTGAAACAGTCTTCTGATAATTAGGCAAACACTATTTCAAGGTACAGTAGGGGAAAGAGTCTGCACAGATCCTTGTGAAAGGAACGAATTGCAACTTTGGTGTTGAGTGTTCCTGACAATTAGATTTGATATTGTATTGGGTTGGCATGGTCTCGTTTTGATAGAGGGGAAGAAAAGCATTTTATATCTTTCTTTCTATCTCTCCATTTTAGGTTTTTTCTTGTTTTCCAAAATATCTACAATTTCATATTATTCTTCATAAACTTCTATACTGGAATTTAGAAAAAAATATATGATAATAGCATATTTGAAAATAATATTATAAATACAATCTATGTATGGTAAATACAACTGTTCTTTTCACATAGGCTGAGAGTTCTAAGACTTGACCACATATGGATGCACACACACGGGAACTGCCTCCCCAACTTTGCCCACACTGGCTGTCCACAGGGTCACTAGCAAACAATACACCCACAGGGAAACAGGCCCTTATAGCCAACTAGTTCCTAGAATTAGCAGACATGGAAATAATGGGAGGTACTGAGAAATCATTGATGACCGTTGTGTATCTGCCTGAGCCAGAATAAGAGCACTCACAGGGCTGTGAGAGAATCAAAAGGTATTACAAGGATAAAGCAGAGTACTAGCAAGGGTAATTTCTGAGGAAACGAGGCCAGAGGATGAGGTACATGCTGCAAGGCATAGTGTCCAAGAGACATCCCTTCTGAACTCTTCCTTCTAGCAGTTCTGTGTTATGCACATGAAATAAGTGAAAACTGGCTACAGAAAGATAGGCTACGTGGAGTAGTTCAAACTTAGTGATTTTAGATGGCAGAAATTTCTGTCAGTTACTTTCTTCTGCAGTGAATCAAATCTAAACTTCACCAGATTTGTCTGAACAGTCCTGCAGACTGACAGCAGGACTGAGGTAATACCTTTTTTGGTCCTCTCCCTGGGTAAAGACAGAGGGTACCCCTTCAGTTGTAAGCAAAGCTTTCTCTGCCAATCCTGTTTTCTTTCAAGGCTTACATCACTTGCACCCCCAATATTTAAGCTTTCTTGTTCAAATGGGAAAAAGGTTAATTTTGAAAGAAAAAATCTAAGGAGTCAAATCCTATCTCCTTAAACATTACTGTGAGCTAACGGGACATAACAGTCTGAAAAATAAGTTAATTTGCTGGACCATGGACCATTAAAGACAATTTGTATGAGTAAAGACACAATTGACCAATTTACAAAGAGGTCAGGTAAGGCAAAAAATGATTTAGGAGAGAAAAATTATTAGGTGGTTATACAACAAAAATATTTACCCATGGCTGTTTTCAGAGATAGCATTACAGCTCTGTCTCATCATGCCTACTTGATACGAGCAGTAACGGAAGAGTTATTTTAATTACAAAGAATCAGTGTAGCACATACCACTATTTGGCAGTTGGATGGAATTAATGCTGAGTAATGCAGAAAGTTTCCAGAGATAACATCTTCATTAGTGGGACTATGATGTCCGACAGTGACTGGCTTGTAAGTCCACCAGGCTGAAAAACAAATACTATAAATTAACCCTTCAAACATCATGAACAATTTTGCTGCATGTTTCCTGAAAAGAAAGAAGATTTATAAAATAATCTGGTGACTGATGCAGAAAGTTATGTGGTACCCTGTTTCCATTTCTCCCATACACATCTGAGGCACTCATCTGTTTGACATCAGCCCCTTACCCACTGCTCACCTTCCCATTTTATGTGTCAGTAAAAGCCTAGTACAGATAAATTAAGGTAGTTCAGAGCATATCCCTGGGTTTCATCATCTCCTCGGTTACCAGCCATAGGACAGATTACAATTTCACAGATGCTAGGACAGGAGATGTTATAGCAAAGCAGTAGTGCCACTACAGATAAGGTTAAGATGGCACTTCCATTATAAACACCTATTCACAGTGGCTTATAACTTCAGGCTAAAAATTTCTCTCAGGCTGAAACTGGGCATATTCGGGCTCAGCTTGGTAACGGTTTTCCCTGTATCTTCATGCCATTTTGATTAGGTGTTTGTGATATGAGAATGCAAACAAATATATGTCTCTGGTAGTTGCAAATGGCCATGAAATGTGCTTCTTTCATGAAAAAGCCTGGAGGACAGGATGTTCCTCTCATGCTGACAACCATTTTATTGTCCATTATTTCCTCCCCAAAAAGATAATTTTTAAAGTGACAAAATTTACACTGCTTTTTCCAAAAAGCATTCAGGGCAGCTAAGGGATGTAGTCCCTGCCAGGTGGCTCTGAAGGATGTGCTGTGTCCCTCTGAGTCACAGCAGCTCCCAGTGCTTACCAGTGCCATGCACTCCAGGCCAGTCTTTGCTTCGGACCTGGATAAAAGCCTCCTTTGGCAAAACAGCATTTTTGGAAGTTCAACATATTAACCAGAACTTCCATAGTTTGGAATGAGGAAAAAACAAGCTCCATTGTACAGCACACAAATCTCATTATTTTAATGAGACATTTATTCTAATTTTCTAATTTATTTTGAATTATACCTCATTATTAAAATCCTGCATTTTTGTTTTGATCTTTAATGAAGGATGTAATGAAATCCCTAAATACAGTAATGTCTTTCTTTTTTTCCTGTGGCCTTTTTTCTCCGATAAAGTTTAGTTTTTGACAAAGATTATAATTCTTCATTAATCATCAAAAGCAATAAAGTACAAAGTCTTGCTTTGCATGTCTGTCTATCTGCCTGGCTCCATTCATAGTAGTATCTACTTTAACAGGTATTTAAAACAATAAATTACTGTAATAAACTGTTGAATGAGACAAATTTTGTGTTACTTTTCCTTTGTATTTCTCATGTACCAAGATACAGGCTGAAGTATTCTATCACAAGCAATGCATAACCATGGAAGCAGGGTTTTAATGAGCTGAGAGGATGCTATAGCTATCAAAGCATACTTTTAAAGAGTCAGACTCACAGTGGGCAGAGTACAAAAAGACAAAGAAATGAGAACAGGAAGAGGAGAGAAAAAAAGTATGCCAACATTTGGAGAGGGAATATAAAAATGATTTGACTTCAGTTTTTCTTGATATTTTTCAAAATTTATTTCTAATTTCCCTTGTCAATTTAATTTTTTCCCAGCATAGCCTGTGCACACCGTAACTGCTTTGTAGTTCTGGAACACGTGTGGTACGTACATTGTTCAGGGTACTGGGCTGCAGAGAGCTTGCTAAGCACATTCCTGGGCACAGACACATGATGGCTTTAGGTGAAGTAAATCTCCTTGAAGGCTGTGGGGCACCATCCTGGTATTTATTTTAGACAGGAGACATTCAGATATGGCCGATACAGACAGCAGTGTGATGCATGTGGAAGGACATGCTTCTTCCTCTGGTCACTCCACGTGGGAAACCGGAAAGTGACTAACTGCAAAACCAAGTGAAAAGGGATCCACTGTTCTTTTTAGAAAAAGAAGCCAGAAAGAGGACAAGAGAAAAATTACAACAATAATCTCAGAGCAAGAAATATAGGAAATTTTTAGATGGAACAGACCCCCTAGGAGGCCACCCACTGAAACAGGAAAGCGATGATTTGGATTCTGCGTCCCAGCTACCCTGCGAGTCCATCAGGAATGAAAGCAGCACCTGGCGAGCCCCACGGTGGCTCCGTCCCGCTCTCCCGGACTCGGGCAGGCACCACGGCAGCGCGGGCTCAGCCGGAGCTGAGCCTGATTTACTCGGCTCCTCAGAGAAGTAAATCGGCTGTGCTGAGCTCAGGGCCGCCTCGCTTAGATTGTTACCAGTGTTTGAATTTACATCCGGCTCAGGTTTCTCCACATTACATTGCAGGCACTTTTGCTGGGTAAACCTACAGAAAGACTGTAGAAAGACAGTTTTTAGATAAATTGTACACATACGGAACTCCTTCTAAAAATATTATTGTGTTAATAATATAGTGCAGTGCGACTCCTCCCAAAATACTGGGTACATAGACAGTAGGAACATCTACAATTACATTACAGAAAATGTAATAATTGCAAAGGCTATAAGGAAGAGATATTATTATGCTTCAGGGCATAAACCTCAATTTAAAGTTCCCTATAAGCTGCTGGAATAGGTTTAGATGACAAGCCTGTGTGGTATATTTTATATTCCTTAATTGAATATCCTGATTAAAAGTACCCTTCCTGTTCTTGTTGTAGAAGAATATTTTCAGTATATATTAGCCATCATTATAAGCAATATTTAAAAACCTGAGTCAAATCTGGTGAGGAATAACTTTTTAAGTTAGAATGTATATACCAG
>VYZQ01055033.1:16036-28442 GCA_013400655.1 Mystacornis crossleyi
GCAAAACTGTGGAGAAATAACTTTTTAAATTCTAATGTATATACCAGAAAAAAAAAAAAAAATCAAACAATGCAAACCAAAATCCCCAAACTTAGGAGTGTTTAGCATTTAGTTTCAAATTCCAACTCACAAATCTATTATTATTATAAAGTAACATCTCAAATGTTACTTTACTAGTGAATAGATTTATCTGTTACAGTTGTGTCAGATGACTATATGGCTACAAAAATATTCTTTGAAGAGATGGATGCTATTTCTTCTTTGTAAGAAGGATTGGTCATGGTTCAGCAAGACCACTAAAATAATTTTAGTTTAGGCATGGGCTGGTGATAACTGCTAGTGATTGAATGCCATTGAGTGCGAGAGAGCAAAAACCCCATACAATGACAGATGATGGTCCAGGAAAGTGCTGGTTACACTGACACCATATCACTTCATGAGATATTATAAATTAAAGGTAAATTAAATTAGGTTAAATGTATGCTTATTTGACAACACTCAAGCAAATATTTCTTTGCTGGATAGCAAATAAAGCTTGTACTTAACCAAAGATTACTCCATTCCAATTCCAATACTAATGCAGTTTGTTTTTGTAGGACGATCTAAACAGCACTTTATGTTGACATTTCTATTGCGTATTTAATGAAAGCATATCAAATATGCATGCCAAATAAATACTGTGTTCCATGTAAACCTTTCCTGCATACCCCCTATCTTTTATTCTTTGAAATATATTTGTTCTGATAAAAATGCATATCACTACAATGTAACTAAATCTTATTTTCATTTTTTTTCCAGACAGGAAACACAAATCTAGATCATTATAAGTATGCTGTATCACTATTTTAAAACACAGCCCTGAGCTGTACCTCTGCCTCCCTCTTTAGAGTCAGCCTGCTGAGAAAGTAGCCTTGTGACAGAACAGATTAGGACTATCTGAAACTCCTTAATCTACTGTCCATGTAGAACAGCGCTGCTGCATCACACATGATGCAACCAACAGAAATCAGACCTGGCAGCAGATTCTGACTACATTCTTCAGCCTGCACAGCTGAACTGTTCTCTGTGCCCAGCTAGAGCAGAGGGACTCCTCGTTTGATAGTGTCTGGTTAGCTCTTGGTATGGGGGGGAGGGATGTATTTCCAATAGAGTGTTCAATTTGTCTGTTTAAATATATACTGTGAATTATACTATGAAATGAACATATTAAGATATATGTCTTTTGTACAAGTCTTCTGGATACTTGCAAAGAAGTTTAAGGATATGAGAATTATTGCAATTTTCATTTTAAATTATGTAATTTAATCTATCAGTTTCTTATTTGGGTGCCCTACTTAGCTTGAACACAGAGCAGGAAACTCCTTTTTATGTGCAAATGTATGAACATAAAGGCATTAATTATTAACTTTTAATTTTTTTAATTCACAAAGGCTTTTCAAATAATATTTCAAATTTTTTTAAAGACCACGCAAACATGGTATTTGTTTGTTATCTTCAAGTGCAGAAACAAACCCCAGATTCCTTAGCTCAACAGATTCTGAAAAGAATGTTTATTTCTGCACACCTTCAGGTCCTGTTATTTTTTAAAGGAACCTTAATGCTAGTCCACCTAGTAATTCACTTTGGGATGTCTTTATATACCACTGACAGTAATACAACTCATTTTGGGTGATTAACTTAACCCCCAGTACTGCAAGTGCCTTGCTACATTAGCATATCTTTCAAGGAATAGTTGCAATGTGAGAAAATTGCCTGTAGGATTATTTTCAACTAGGAACCTGTGAAATGTAAAATAAAATTGAAGACTATAAAGTGAAACATCAAAGATACCTAAAATATTAATAGCCAGTACTCCAAAAAGTAATTTAGAAGAATTGCATGAGGAAGTGAAAATTACTAATTTAAAAACAGATAGCTTTGGCAAAACAAAGTCAGAAGTTTATAACAAACAATAGATAATACAAATTCACTGCATTCACAATATGGAAAGAATGCAAGAGGCACTAGCAACTCTAGTAGCTGAAGAAGGCTGGGACAGAAATGTCTGACCAAGCAAGCAACTAGATCTATACAAACAAAACAACAAATTTGCATTATACTGAATTTAGGCTATCAAAGAGAAGGAAAAACAAGTGCTCTTTAATCCATCTAGTTTTCTGTTACATTTTCATTCTAGTTGAACACAGAATTTGTGGGCAGAAGGATTTTCATTTTAATTGAAGAATTTGGAGCTGACAGCCGTTGTCACGCTGCTCCAAATCATGTTTTCACCCACTCTCTGTGGGGCAAACCACGCTGCAAATTTCAGTTGGGTTTCTGTAGGAGATTACATGCTTCAAAGCTAACATTTTGAAACCTGTTTCCCTTTTGGTACACACTTTTTCTTTTAATAAATTTCAAAACAAAGAAATAAACTCAGATGAATCATAAAGGCACCGAAAGTAGGAGAAAAAGTTTCTAGTCTTGAATCAGGCCCTGATTCTGCATGACAAATGGCAAGAGTTTTGGGTTGGATTCCTGTTTCAGCTTCCTACCAAACCGTTGTCCCAGAGATGTTCTGATGTGCTTACACTGCTGCTGCTTGGAGCCCAGCACAGGCCAAGGGCAGGAGCAAACAGCACACGGGTCCCTGGGGCTGCTGCTGACCGGGGCTGCTGCTGACCGGGGCTGCCCAGCCTTGACTCCCGCTGTGCGGGGGCTTCTCCAGGCACAGGATGTCTGCAAGGCCTGTATGGAATTCACGGCACACTCAAAACTGCTCTGAGGCCTGTGGAACACCGGCAAGTGAGAGCGACTGGACTGCTCTGTCCTGGTCTGCTGCTGACTGTGAGGGGTGACTCCAGGTCAAAGCCTTGGTAAGAGGCTGTGATTCACTGGAACCCACACTTGGCTTCTGAATGTCTTTAATGTATGGTTGCCAGCGCTGCTCTGTGGAACTGCTTCAATGTCAGAAGTCTCCTGTCATAAGGCACTAGTGCATGTTCTATGGAAAACAACATAGTTTTGGTTGAAAGAGAGCTGACTTAATGAAGAAAGAGGTCTTTTAAAATTTCTAATAACTGTGATCCTGCTGTTTTCATAGACACTTAGAGTCTATGGTGCAAGATGGTAAAAACTGAACTTGTTTGGGAAGTTCCAGTACTTAAAAATGTAGAGAATTCTATTAGCTGCTTCTAAAACAAGAGAAGAATTTTCTGTATTAGATACTCCAGAGTAAATTCTATAATTCTTGATACTGCTTTTTTTAACCTGTGATTAATCTATCACAAGACCCTACTGATAATCATGCTCACTTATATCATGATGCAGTGTGAATAAAAGGATTAAAAAACCCAGAGTTAATACCACCCTTCTAGCTTATATTTAAAAGTCAGGGAAGGAAGCTCTTTCAAACTGACCTATCCATCCAAGCAGCAGATGAAAAAACAATGCCAGCAGCTACTTTCAGGTGACTTACTCTAAATACCAACAGGAATACAATACCTTTAAAGGAAAGGTACTATTTTTCTTCTTTGAGCTATAACATGTAGAGCAATAAGGTAAAGACATCTAACAGTGAATGATTCACTTTCTTATAATAATGTCTGGAGCCTCTCCTCATTGTTACCTGCTTATAAAGGTAGCAAAAATCACCTTTGAAATGACTTAAATGAATCACAGGGATTCTTCTATGTATAACCTACTGCAAGGCTGCTGTATCTTCTATTTCCTTCCTTCTGCCACAAACGGAATCTTCCTAAAGAGCACTGAATTTCATTATATTGATAAACTTGTGATCCCATCTATCCTGTGAGGTTTCTTTGGACAACCAACTACCAGGGATCATTCAGAGCAGCAGGAATGTGGGCTGGAAGGATTAGACCCACCTTTCCCCACTGTTGCAATGAAGGCTTTTTGAGACCATTTACAGAAATCAGGACATTGCAGTGCTTCTGTACGGGCCTTTAAGAACAAAGTTATTCTTCACTGTAAAAAAAAAGCTTGGCTGAGCAAAATTTAATAGGTCTTACTTAACGGTTTCCCAAAATTCCCTTCTATCTGCCTGTTTCTATGCATTACGAGCTATCTGGCCAAAAGTGTTTCGCTCAGTGAGAGCAAATGAGTGACCTTTGTAGTGAAATCTGTAATAACTACACTGTTCTACAGACATTCTAGCAAAAGAACAGAAATTAAAAATATCCAGAGATAATACTGTGGTTAAATGAGGACTAAATGACCACTGGCTGATTGTTATTAATTTCACTATTTATTTCTGAAATCAATTACTTCAGTATCCTACAGATGCTGGATTCTTTACTCAATGAATGCGTGCACCAGGATTTCCATAATAGAAGTCAGTTCTGGTTTTTTGAGTAGTGTCTCATCTACTATGAAATGGAAAGGAACTGTTAAGACAACACTTTTTTTTTTTTTTTAACTTTACACTTAGTACCAGAACTTTGGAGAGAGAATTATGCTTCTTTCAGCTGTGAAATAGTGTGCCTTGGTAGTCTCCATTCTGTGGATCCGTGATCCTGAGGCTGGTTGCCACAGATGCCATGAGCAGGCACATGGAAGGCTTGCAGCTGAATATTTTGGAAACGCATCAGTATACTAATTCTTTCACATTTTCTTTGTGAGTGGTGCTTTTTGTGAGGCTGCTTGGGCTAGAATGCTCTCACCTGAGCTGGCGGCTTGACTGGCACTCACACACCCACTAAATAGGGAGGGAAAGACAAGTGTCAGCTTTGAAAACATATTCAATACTTATATCAGTACCTTAATTTTTTACCAGCTGGGGTAGCTGGCAAGAAAAAGGCTTAAAACTTGGAAGGGTTTTGTTTTCTTTTATTTTCTGAGTATTTCCATTCTATTCAGCACCATACAACTCTGACTCTAAGAAATAGTTATTGCTGAAATACATGACACTTCTATAAGAATTTGTAGTTACTTGACTTTTGTGTGTATGTTGATAACAGAACTATTTATTACAGAAGCCTAAAGTGTCTCTTTGAAAAGAAATTACCAAACATAATATTTCGCTTTGTACAAAAATATCCCGTAAAAAGATTATTTTCATGAATAGAAAGACTTTGCTTCAATTTATGTATCTGTTTGCAATTTCTAAAGACACTTTTAGATAGATTTCATTTCTATGAGTATTTGATAAGACAGCTCTGTGGAAATAATAAACAGCTTCTGTTTATAAAGGACTTGCTAACTAGCATTCAAAAAAGGCTTTTATGTGTGAGGTGTTTTTCTTCGAATTGATCTTCACTGGCATAAAACTATTATCATAGGATCCCATTCAGTCCATAAGTATACAGAGACTTGATTTTCTCTGATTCCAGATAAAAAAAGAAAAATTCAGTGTTTCTTGGGACAGAAGGTGATGTCAGTATACTGACAGTTCTATTTAAAAAACCTCCAAAACCCAACAAGTTCCTGTTTCCACCATTTCAGGGTTTTTGGGGAGATGTCATAATGTTGCACCTATAATGTCAGACTGAATTCTTCTCTGGTAGTATTCACACCTAACTAATTTATCAAGGAAGGAGGACCTGACCTACTTTTCTCAGATTTCCCATTGACCTTAATAAGGAATGTAGAATTTAAGTACTGAGACACGGTGAAAAGCCCAGAATTTCAGAATTACAGGAAGTCCAAGCTCCCACAAATAATAGCTTAATGTGATTGAATGGGTAAACTGATGACCTTCACATACAAATATTGAAATATTTAATGAGTAGAGACTCCAAGAATAACAGGCAAGTTTCCAGTGCCTAGTTCATTATGTCCAGGAGAAATGGACAGGACCTTTTATTCTGAAATGCAATGTCCCTGAAGAAGAGACACAATATAATACAACTGGCCAGTTTTACTCCACTGCCCATTCCCACTCAACTCAACCATCAAAACTATAATTTGTAGATTTAAGAAGGTGATTTATCTAATCTGATTCATACAAAATTAAGGAATATGAGACATCAGACTTACTTTCCCATTGCATGCAGACCTTTGTATTGTAAAGATTCTTGTAACTACTTTAGACCAACAATAAATTCATTCCTCTGCTCAAAGACCTGGAACAGGATAATGAGAGGCAGTGGATAAGAAGAACCATCCTGGATTGCAGGGTCCTTTCCCACAGCAGGCAGCTGTGAGTAACTTTGAAAGTTTCAAGCATGAAGTCGCCAGCATCAAAGGTTACTGGTGAAATCTTCCTGCACCATACATGTGTTACCATCTGATCTGGCTGTCTGGGACAGACTCAGGAAACAGTGCAGAAACACATGGCCCAAATATTTTCAGAGCAGTTATCTCCAAAATACTACAAAGGAATTGTAGTTCAGTGATATAAAGGATAAAAAAATAAAAGCTTGATTTTAAAAGCTCTTTTTTTACTACCATAATTTGCTGAAGAAAGTAAAACACTTTACCATTATTTTAATAGATACCTCATGTTCCCCAGCATCAGAATTACAAAGGTATAATTTTTTTGTATTTATAACCTCTATCCTCATTTTCAGTGAAAATCTTACACATTTTCTTTAAAGAGATTTCACTTGAAATGCTTACCTACCTTGCTATTTTGCTCTTATTTATTATTATTACATACTTTATTCTACTCCTTCTATGAAAATAAATGACAAAAGACTAACTCATTATACAGGAGCTCATAAAACTCTCACATTTCTTGGGAAAAAGCGCTTTATGCGAAGATTGCTACTGACAAGCACTTTTTTAATTGCTAGTAATGTATACACAGAGAATACAGTAGATCTAAGCACTGATATTGCTGCTGAGGCTACAGTAATCGTCTCTGTACCAAAAGTCCATGCCATAATTTTGTTCTCTAGAGCATGTGGCTTGATTAGGGCAATCCCATTGTTTCATCTGAAGTCTTAGCAGATTAATACTTTCATCAGGGCATCAATTTATCCCACTTTTCTTTTTGCTGCTCTTTGTGAGTGACACAACCAAAGGAATGCACCTCTTTAAACTGTCATTCAGTTTAACTCCTCCTCTGCAATTATACTGGCATGCATAATACATCATAACAAATTGGATTTTGCAAAGAAGCAACAACAGAAATTACATTTGCTTGTGGCATAAGATAGAAACTCTTCTAATAGGGAAGGGGGGGTGTGAGCAGAAGATAAAGAAATCTAATGACTTAAAACCACTTACAGAAAACAGTTGCCTTCTATTTTCCAAGGTTTTTTCTTCTTCTTTAGCATAAAGACCAATTGCAAAAGGGGAATAAAAAAAACCCCAGGAAATATTAAAACAAATTAAAGAGCTTTTCAGTTATCAAAGGCTCTACAAAATTGTACAGTATGTTTGTGTTTTTAGCAGAAAATTTTCCTTCTGGCCTTAGAGGTTAGAAGTAACTGCCTTACTTCAAGGACCACTTCTTTTGTTTGAGCAAAAATTATTATACAAACAACATCAGGTGAAAAATCACATAGCACAAATATCTTTACCAGATCTCCTGACGGGAATAAGGAGCTTCCATTTTCCTTTGATGAGCAAAAGCCCCTCTCTTGCATACCAAACTCTGTGACAGTTTTCCAAGTCTTTCTAAGTGTAACATACCCAGTGGCTGATTATTCCTCCTCCATGCATCTATTTGGAGATATTGAAGAGAAGAGGCAACCCAGAATATCCTTCAAGTAGCTGACTAGAGCCAAAAACATATCCCCAGTGTGCATGGGACTCCAAGACAGCAACCAGATCAGGTGTCTACTCCAGATCCCTCAAAAAAGAAAAATATGCATTTGGCAGAACATCAGCAAAAAGTCTTTTGGTTTATAAAAGAATTTAGATGAAAGGGAGGAATGTTTCCAGTAGAACACTGAAATCATTCTAATGTTTTAACTGTGAGATTTTTTTGTCCTCAAGATATCCTTCAAAATTTAAACTGTGTTTTATCCAGGCAGTTTTTACTAACTTCAATTAATTTCAATTCTTTGGCAGGAGCTCCACTTCATTTGAAAAATAAAGAGGGATGGAGGAGAAATCAGCTTTGCTGGGACTATATCTTTGTCCTTTGAAAAATAAGGTGTGTTTGGCTCAATATTTAGAAAACAAGATTTTGTGGCTAAAATCAGAGTATTTAATGTGTAAGTTCTTCAAACTTTACTAACATAACAGCATACAGGTTTGCAAGAAAAATAAAAGGAAAGGTCAGGAAATAAATAAGTGAAAATACAATAGCCAAAGAACAAACCTCAAAAACAGTAAATAGTTTCACCCTAATGGAATGCAGATTTTTTTTTTTTGCATAGACTTTATAATGATAGATATTCCATGGGATGTTTCACTTAGTTTGACGTTAGTAGCAGTGACACAGGTGGCAACTACATGTTGAGGCTATAAGTGATGTAGATATAAAGGGGTAACTGTGATAAGTCATGTGAGGCGGGAGTTTAGAGAGCGAACATTTCAAAATACTCGTGTTAGGAAAATGGAGCATATCTGTATAGATAAGAGATTTATTCTTATCTCCTCTAAAACTGTGTCCTATTAACTTTTACCTTAATGATGGATGATAGCTCCAGGACCCTTGCAAGACCTCGCAACATGGAAGGATTATACTCTGAATTATGTGGAGAGTAGAAATTTGCAGCAAGATGACAATTTCTAGATGATCTTAAAATAACCAGGTACCTTCTTTCCTATAATTAAGCCAAGAACTTCCTTCTCAATTAGACTGGCAGAAATTCCTGCACAGTGACACTGGCAGGTGGATATGTAGTTATTTCCAATAGTGTTAGTGTTTGTCACAGGGATAGAAATGAATTAGAACTGGGAAATGGGAAATCCTTATGTGAACAGGCAAGTTTGGCTGCCAGCTATTTAGGCTGCATTGGCAGGCTGTTATCCGAGGTACAACCACAGCCAAAGCTGAGAAGAGTCCTATCTTTTCAGCACATACTCTGTTCATCTAGTCTTCTTATTAGGATGAGACATTTGGTTGCTTACACGGTTATTGTCATATTAGTGGCCATTTTAAAGTGCCCTTCAGCTGCTCCTTTTCCCACACTAATGCTGCAGAAACAAACCACTGGGATTTCACTGTGAGTAAAATGAATATTTGTGGAGAATGATTAAAGAACAGACTCTAAGCACATTTCTGTATTTCGCATCTTCCTGTCACACCCCTTTGTTACAGTAAAACTGCATTTGATATAATAATCTTTGGCTTGCACATTTATTTTTATACTAATTATATCACTATATTGTTACACAGATAATTGTGGGACTTGTCAATTAAAATTTCCTTTATGTTCAAGCATGATGAGTCTGCTCTTAGTACCTTATGCACATGCACAGAAGAAGTCTGCCTCTTATAAACTACAGTTTGCTTGATATATGCAGGTTTTACAGTTTATCAGATATTATGCTGAAAACTTCCATTCTCTTCATTTTTTTTTACAATTCAGTGCTGCATAAGAAGGTACTCTGTATTCATTTTTCACACCACATTTTAAAGCTCGTTTTTTAAACTTTAAAATAATCATGAAAAACTCCCACTGGATTATGTCCAAAGATCATAATCAGGTCTGTATCTGGATGAGATTTTTTTAATCATTTTTCCCTTCTATTGAAGTTAGACAGCACATTTCATGGCACTAGTCCTTCTTAACAATAAGAAATTCATTTCTAAGACTAGGAGATTCAATTCTAAGCAGAATACTTGCATGTTAAAATGTAGTGCTGTCCACTACATAACAGGGAATTTCCCACAGAAAGTGTGCTGATGCTAATCTAGCTTTTTATGATTTTCATACTAATCAAAGTGTGTAACATCATTGCAGGTAATGATACCATTTAAAACAATATTTGTTAGATTTTTGACATTCCTTTGCATTATATGTGAACAAAAACAGTACATATTATGTAGTACAGAAAATAAAAGTATCAGTCCTTTCCCTTTGTCTAAATTGACCAGGAATCTGACTAGCAGCAACAGGTGGTGAAAAATAAATTGCATTTAGAAAATTCTATCATTTAATAATTTAGGATATAATTAATAATACAGGAAAATTGATTAATTCTTTTTATGAGTTCTAGCCTACTGTGTCCTTCTAAATACACGGAGGATCTGCCATTGAAATCAAAGCAAGTTTAACAATTCACCTCAATGACTTCTAAGACTTGCACTTCAGACTTTATAAAATAATGTACACACTGATCTGTATGATACACAGGTTTGGCTTGAAAATTAAAGGCTGGAAAACAAAGGGTATACTAGTTTGGCCCCCTAATTCACATGTTACATTATCCTGCACAGAGTTTAAGTGCCCACAGACTGCAAAAATGCTCCAACTGTTTTCTTATAAAATACAACATATGATACAGATATTTATTGGTCTCTGCAGCTGGGGAAAAGTTAGTCTCATAGGACTGGGACTACTGACATCTGGGAGGTCCAGTAACTTCCTTAACTTTTAAGTACTTAATGAATCTTCTTGATGAAGCTAGAAATCTTAGAAGACCAGGCTTTTAGAAGATACCCTGTCCTATCTCTTTTTATCCAGATGAGATGCACCAAGACAGAGGCTTATATAATTAGATCCGTGGTTGATTCACATTTTTTAACTCATTGGACAACCTTGAAATTTGGCAATACAAGATGCTGTCATTCAGACATTACTGATTATAGTAAAGATTTGTTTTGAAACAGACAACTCAGTAATGGCAAGGACTTGAATCATTTTACCTTGTTACACTCAAAGATGACATCCATTGAAAGGCCTTCCCAGATCCCAAGGGCTGCTCTGCCCAGAGCTGCTGAACAATAGTATGTCTTCAGTCCTAGCATTTCACCACACATCCAATCTTGCCGTGCAGCACCTGGATTCAGCATGGATCTTTCCTACCTTAAGAAAAACAGAAAAAACTACAACCATAGGACATTCCTGACTGAAGCAATCGATACATCATTGTGACAAGAACCGTCATCAGAGTCTAGCTACGGAGAATGAAAGCAGTGCAATGGTAGCAGGGCTCATGGGCCAAAGAACTATGTTGCACACCAGGGAATACCAAAGCTGTGTGTGGATGGTTAAAGGACAGAAGCTCCTTTGATTTCTGGTATAAGAATTCATGTCAGTCAGCAATATAAATTGAGATTGTTCTCTTCCTTCTTCAAATATGCCATTATTTCCCAGGTGTCACTGATAGGACCACCCTGAATATCTAACTCAATTCAACTTCATCTAGTGATAATCAATATATACTTTAAAGGGATCAAAGATGAAATGGACAAAATTTAACTGTAAATACGTTAAAGGATTGACACTATTCTAGACTTGAAAGGACCTTTAGTAGAACTGGATCATAGCACTGAAATTGCTTAGAAATTGAGATGGATATTTGGGTGGAAGAAATTCAAATTTATTGTACAAATGCATTCAACAACAGTTTCCCTGACAATATCTTGCTATCTTTTGAAAGAGGTGACAAGAGTACACGGCTTTTAATTCTCCTCAAACAGTTATACTGATTTTTGTTTGCTGTGTTCATCTGTGGCATCCCACAAAATGACTCTCCAGTCATTTTCTGTATTACTCTCAATCACCAAGGGGAATTTGTCAGATCATCTAGAGTTGTATGTCACTAAAACAATGATATTCAGCTCTTTCTGTTTTACCACAACTCCAGTATACAAAGTGCTTAGATAAAATCACTTCATTTATGAAGATACCAGGTTGCATTTGAATCTAAAAAAGACAAAGCACTGAAGGGCAGGGGGAGAAATTACAAAGAGTATGAAGGAAGGTGAATTTTTCTTTGATTGAAAATGTGCCCCAAATTAGCCAGTTATATAAGCAGATTGAGAGTATATGGATTCCTTGATGCAACTAAGTTACACAGCACTATCCATAAGCAGCAGTTTCTATTATCACCGACTGCTACAAGGTTCCATCCCATCCTGGCAGATGAAGCCCAGCTTTTGGTTATTTACATGTGTCACCTCTCAGCTGGATTACAGCCATGTAGTTCCTGGGCATGAAGCCATCACACCTTAGGAAACTCCAATTAGTACAACATGCTGTAATACATGAGCTGCCCTGAGCAAATCTATCCTCTCTTACAGTGACTTCTTTCTGACTCCTAAAGCAAGGGAAAATCTCAGTACCACTTTCAAGACAAACAATAGCCCGGGGCCAAGATTTTTAGAAGACTAAATTAAATTTTGGGATCAACAACTTAAAATGAAACTTTACTCTTTCAGTACCATAAAGCTCAGAAAGGGAGTCACAACTCATCTACCTAGAAGACAGAACACCCTCAATGATGGGAGACAGAAATAAATTCAATGTGCACTTCTGTGATCATACAATATTTATGAAGTAGTTATTAAAAAATGAAAGAGAAGAGGAGGAGAGGAGAGAAAAAAGAAAAGAAGAAAAGA